>CAMZMU010000080.1:29261194-29518395 GCA_947311845.1 Poa pratensis | reverse complement strand
TTGGTTTGTTTATTGCCAAGGATTTGTTTTTAACTCCTCTTGTCTTCCTCGTATCTTTTGGATCCTTTCTTGCTCTACACAAAATTTATTTTGTGCTTTCTTGAGTTAGGAAAAGCAATGATCCCATTCTTGTGCATTTGCATTCAGAGTCATACCTCTAGATGATGCACAATTGTTGGGGGAGCTATCCTATATGCCTTTGAACATTAGTTGTTTTCAATTGGTATTTGATCCCGATGACGTGTCTCTTTGGAAGACAAACATTTTTCGTCTTGGTACTTGTACCATCATGAAAAGTGTAGAGGGTTTGGTTTATTCCTTGATGGTATTTTCATCAATTGGTATCTTGCTTTCATTTGGTATCTTTTCAAATTGGTATCTTCAATCATGTGTTGATTTGGGTTTTTGATATAATTTGGACAATTCTATTTCTTGTCACACTCTTGTGTGATTTCTTGTTTTAATTGGTGTTTTGTCCAAATTGTATCTCGGTTGGTTCTTGAAAGTCTTGTGCATGCATATTTACTATGTGTATACCTTATGGCATGCTTACTTTCGTTGATCCAATATATAGGATAAACTCCATCAAATCCTAAATGGCTAAGATGTGCATGAAATTCAATTTCATATTTGCACATATTTATGTGGAGTTTGTCCTATGTATTGTAGTTGCTCTAACTACTTTGGACCCAATGAGTTTGGGTATCATGTTGTACTTGAATTTGTTTTAGGTACATTGAGGTGCATTGGAAGCTTGTCTCATTTACAAGGAAGGTGTTATCACCATGTGCTCATTGGAGCCAAGCTCGGATGATCATGAAATCTTATGTTCTACATCACCAATGCTATCTCGATAACAAGTATCTACCTCTTGCATACATTTTTAGCTTTCAACCTTGTGTAGGTTGTATCTTGGCATGAATCAAACATCTTTATTGTAAATGTGTGAGCAAGCCGGGATGATTACATATCAAGGGGAATATATATAATCAATTTTATGATTCACCCATCCCAAATATGTTAATCTAGCAATTCTACTCAAATGTCTCCCATATGCAATATTGATGAATTTTCAAAATCATTTGTCTTTTGTGATACTTGTTATCTTTCTCGGAGCATCCCAACTTTCACTTATTCCCTTATGAATTCTCTTGATGCTATGATGAGATTGTGTTGGAAGTTCATCTATATCCTTTTAAGATAAAATTTAGCTTTGTGCTATGCTTCTAAGGAAAGATCTTATTGGTATATTTATGACTTCCTCTTAGATATCATGTTCTTCTAAGTACCTATTTTGTGTGTGCATGTTTCTTTGTGGACTTATATCTTTATGATTGCCATCTACTTAGAAACTTATACACATGAGATTAGTTACATCTTTGATTGGTATTCCAATTCTTTAGTGACCACCGTTTATTGCCTTTGTTTCTTGGTGGTTTCTAAAAGGCACAAGCTTTGCTTTTCATTTGGTATTCCTTTTGCATCTTAATAGCTTGTGAATCTATTTGCCATATTTTTTTTGGGTTGTGTTTATGGAAAGACATATATGCACTATGTGCCTCTTATGTTGAAAGACTATGATAATGCTATTGCTTATCTTTGCATTAGTCTCCTAAAATGTCTCTCCATGGCACACACATCTCTTTTCGGTTGAGCAAGTCTTTATTTGTCGCTTCTTGTTCTTGTTGCTCAACATTTGTTTGTTGCAAGTTGTTTTGCTTCTATTCTTAACTATGCTCTCTTGCACTTATTTGTGTTCGAAATTATCAAGGAAGGAGTGAGGATTCCATGTTGTGCACACCATATTGCAATGCAAATCCTACTTTGTGCATGTACCTTGGGGAGCTCTCTCTTGATGTTTAGAACACTTGGTTGATTTTATCATAAAATCTTCTTGTGTCCAATTGGTGTTTCAGATCCTTTGATTGCTTGCCTCTTTTGTTGAGGTATCTTTTCCTTTGCTGTTTTGTTGCAATCTTTGGATTCTCAATATAGTTTGATTTCCTCCTATTATTTATCGGTGGAAATGTCCACTTGATTATGCTCATTTTTATGAGAAAAGCTAAACGTGGGGAACTCTCACTATGTTGGTCTTCCGAAGCTTTCTGCCCATTTCGGCAATTGTTGCCAATGGGGGTGAAGTTTTGGAGGGTTTATGGAATTCGGCTTTGTACTTGATTGGTTCTTAAGTATTTGCCTTTCTTGCCTTTGCATTCGTTGCTTGGTTTTGTATATAGTGGAAACTCCACCACCGGTAATGGTTGACAATATATGCAATTAATTCATGTTCATACACACGTGCATAGATTGTGGGGGAGTTTGCTCTATATATGTTGTTGGACTAACATCACATACTTTTGTAGTATTTGATGTTAGTACAATTGGTTCTTGCTCGTTAATTTCCATATTATAAACCCTCTCAAAAGAGATTGTCATCAATTACCAAAATGTGGGAGATTGAAAGTGCATGTGCCCTCATGTGTGGTTTTGGTAATTAATGACAATCTCGTCTATGGACTAATGGTTGCATTGAGCTATCCTTGTAGGGCTTGTTCATTGGTAATGCTTGAACACCATGTGTTGGTATCAAGATTAAGAGAAGAAGATGAAGTGCAAGTTCAATATGATCCATCTCGGAAGATATCATTTGATTGAAGCTTGCAATGGATACATGAAGACGGAGCTAAGCGAGGCTCTCCCATAATGGAGTATGGGGAGTATTTGGAGAAATTTTCATCAAGCATGTGCTAGCAAGCACGATCAAGAAAGGTGTTCCAACTTGAGAGAGTCAAGATTGTCATCATCTAGCTCAATGGAATGCGCAAGGCAAAGTTATGATCTTGATAGGGTTTCTATTTTACCGGTCTCATGGTGTTAGTGGGAGACCGGTTATAGGATAGACGCGTACTATCAAGAGGGGCTATCAAGTGAGTAACTTGATCGCATCTTTGTGGAGACCTCAAACCTTTGCATACTTGGCATATCATCTTTCTTTGTTCTTATATGGCTTTTACCCATATGAGAATTTAGATCTTGTGTTCATCTCCATACCAAGCTCTAGTTCATCAAAAACGGATTTCATATGCATATCCTGTTGCGTTTTTGATATTGGAGGTTTTACCGGCTTATCTTTTCTAGAGAGGTCAAACTCTCTCCTTGTGGTTTCCTCCTCACATGATGGACTATGATGTGTATATGCATGATCTTGTAGGGCCTGTGATTATCGTCGAAACAAGCCCAAGATCATAGAAAACGGAGTCTTGATGATTATCTTGTTGAGTTTTGATGTTGGAGGATTTACCGGTTGTTCTTTTATAGAGAAGGTTTATCTTTCTACATTTGGTTTTATCCTCCCATGTTGGACTATGATGTTTCTCTGCATGATCTTGTAAAGCTCTTCATTGCGATTCCAATGAGCCCAAGATCATCAAAAACGGAGTTCGTATGCGAAAGTTTTGCCCGTTTTGGTGTCGTGGTTTCTGCAGTTTTACACGGGCGGTAGTACCGCCCCTACTACCGCGTCTACTACCGGATCTTGTTTTTGGTACTGGTTTCGAGCGGTTTTTAACCCGGTAGTGACCCAGTAGTACTCTCTGCCCGGTAGTACCAGGACAAGCCCGGTAGTACCGCCCTGGGGCAGAAAAACAACCCAACGGCAGATTTTCGGGCACCTATTTAAGGGCCCTTCTTCCCCAATGTTTCAAAATAAGCTGAGCACGTTTTCCCCCTCTCTCTCCTCCATTGTTGACCTTGGAAAAGTTTGCCCATCTCTCAATCCCTCCCATTTTTCTTACATATCTTTGAGGGAAAAGAGAGAGAAGATCTAGATCTACATTTTCACCAATCCATCTCTCCTCTAAGTGAGGGGAAGTCTCTTGATCTAGATCTTGGAGTTCCATTTGTTGAGTTCTTCTTTGTTCTTCCTCTTTTCTCCCCCATAAGCATTAGTTGCTTTTGGTGGGATTTGGGAGTGAATGATTTGAGCACTTCTTGTGTTCTTGCCATTGCTTTGTGCATCGGTTTGTGCTTTCCACGAGGATTCGTGGAAGTGAAAGTTTGTGAACTTGTTACTCTTGGGTCTTTACACCCTAGACGCCATTATGGTGGTTGAGACCTTTTGTGGTCACTTGTAGCCATCCGGGAGCCCCCAATCCAGTTGTGGGTTGTGCCCCAGTTGTTGTTGTAAAGGCTCTGGATTCCGCCTCGAAGTATTCCGATAGTGGAAGGTGAACCAATCCTTTGTGGTGCGGTTCATCGGAGAAGAAGGTGAGCCTTTTGTGACGTTGAGACCAACCTGTTGTGGTGGTCTCACACCTCTCCAACGAGACGTACTAGTCTACCAGTGACGGGCCAAAAATGCCCACTAGTGACAGGCAAGGCGCCCGTCACCAGAATTTGTGTACTAGTGACAGTCATTCAATCATGCTCGTCACTAGTATATATTTTAGAAACAAAAAAAATTATAAATAAAATATTGCACATGCACATCAATAACACAATATGTACTACAAAGTGGAATTAACATCCATAGCACAATATCCAAAACTATTTGCTGTCATTTCAGGACAATCAACACCTCAAATATAAATGTCGAACTCTCTCAAATATAAATGTCCAACTCTTGTGAAACGTCAAATCTTACACCATGTGCTTCCCAAGACTGATCAGCTTCAGTATCTAGAAAAATTGCATCCCAAACTAACGCTGTCATGGAGCAGCCACCGATTTAGGGAGCGAACCTGCAGGCATTTAGCGGCAGCCATACAACACTTCAGTTCACGTCACAGCGCGCGCACGGCACCACCTAACTTGAGATTTTTAACATTCATCTGCATGGGGCGGAAAATAGAACACTTATCAGTAATAGAACACTTGGCTGCTGCCAAGTATGATAACAGAAAGTCTTGATCAGCTAATTTAGTCTGATCCGATGAGTTTGGTTAGTGGGCATATGAACTGGAAGTTAATTCGGCAAAACTCATTTCATAAGCCTGGTCAAAACTGAAGCCTGACAAGTCACAAGCCACAAACCACCCACTGCACATATCTTATGTAGAAACCACACTCAGAAATTATATACCACGATATGCTAACAGTAATACTTCCAATTCATGCACACTTGTCATTCTACTGCGAATTAACCATCAGGCCTCAAAATACATGTTTTCATTCAAACAACAGAAGGTTCCAACGTATAAAGATACAGCAGATCCATACTAAAGTAGAATGTTTTATTGAGCATGTATACTATCCTGGTATTACAGTTTTGCTGATCCCAAAATCTATAACTAACTTAAATGTAACTGATCGTGATTTAAATAATAGGGACAAAATTAGTTAACCCAGACCACTACCGTTCAGACCACTACCGTTTTGCTGCAGAGCTAGGTAAGTGCTTGGATTTTTCTTATCTCTGAGTAATTAATGTATGAAATCTGGCTAGCAAGTAGCAAGTAACGTCCAATATCTTAGTTTGTCACTGGCTGGACTGATTGAGTGATATCCTGGGATAGTTTTACCTGACCTCAGAAATCTCCGAGCCTATGATATCAGGCCTCGTCGATAGGGACTGTCCGACTGCATACATAAGATGGTATTAGGAATCATTCGAGCCGGGTGATCGCTACCATGGCTTAAAGCTATGAAACAAGACTACCATACCTTTAACAAAAGTATGCTCAAGGTCAAGAAATGTATGCTTGAGAAGCTCTCCAGCCACGTATTGTGAAGCATTAAAACCTTTGTTGCTGATACTAATGTTGTGGGTAGCATCCGTGGTCAGTTTGGCTCTTTTAAACATTTGCACCTTTACCGCGCCCACGAGAAATGCAAATAGTATCTAGAGAGTAGATTATGCATATCGCATCAAACCATTATACAGATAATTCCAAGAAAGAAAGCTAGGCAAAAGTAAAGCTGGTGGCCACTTGTACCTTACTTGAACTATGCGAAATACAAGGAGTGGTGAGAATGGCCGAGAAGTAGTTGACATACAACTTGAGGGCATCAAGGACGGCCATGATCAGCTCCATACATGACAGCCCTACCAAATTTCAGAACAAAAAAAGGGTCAACACTGTGATCAGTGAAGCCTAATTGATGCCGAATCCTACTGTGTAGAGTGAGGAACCTGGTGGTAGGTATGGGAAGGGAAAGCCGGTGGCTGAAGCGCCTGTTGTTGCTGCTTCGGAGAAATTGGAGCACGAACTCCTGCTTGGAGGAATCGGCGTACACCTTGAGGGCCTGCAGATCAGCCATCACCAGCTCCACGCAAGACAACCCTAGCAAACAAATTGGGAGAAATGTGGTCAGAAACAAGAGATGTGAGCTTTAACTCGAGATGTGCGCTCATGAACCTGGCGGGTAGGCTGGGAACGGCGGATTGGGATTCAGTGACTTGCCTCTAGCAAGTCACGTTGCAATGTCCCCCGCATATCAGCCCTTCGTTCTCCATCCAACGGTCAAGACTGAGCCAAAAAGTTGAACTCGAAATTCAAATATTTCAGAAAAAATTGAAAAAATTCTAGTAGGTCGTATATGGTCCGTTATATATTATGAGAAAGTTTCGTGACATTTGGATGATTGGTTAAAAATTAAATAGCTTTTCATATTTTAATCTTAAAACGCTAATAAATCATAAACGGACAATCCAAATGACACGAAACTTTATCAGAATACATAACGGACCATCTATGACCTACTGGATTTTTTTTCAAATTTTTCTAAAATGTTTGAATTTTGAGTTCACTTTTTGCTTAATCTTGTCCGTTGGATGAAGAACCAAGGGCTGATAAGAGGGGGCCAGTTACAACGTGACTGGCTAGAGGCCAGTCACTGAATCCCAGTCCGGGAACGGCGTGGCTTGCGGCGGTGGAAGCGCCTGCTCTCCTTCTGCTGCTGCGCGGGCTTAGGTTTCGGCTGCTTATCCCGCTGCTGCTGCTGCTGTTTCTTCTTCTCGAGGAAGCGGAGCCAGAGGGCGTCGCGGAGTGGGACGCCGCCGGCGGCCTGGAGGAACTCACCGTCGGACGCGACGAGGCGGTTGCAGGCGACGCCGCGACGGAGCGGGATGGGAGCGAGGAAGAGTAACACAGGGACGCGGGCGTGGCCGTCGCAGGGAACGAGCCGGAGTTGAAGGGGCCGGCTGCCGCGCTGTGTAGTTGGGTGGTTGTTGGATCGGGCGTTGGTGGAGATTGTGGACTGGAGGCGTCGTGCGAGGGGTCAAGGTAAATCTGTGAGCAAGATTAGGAGATAAGGTTAGACGGATCTGTGCGGTTATTTTCTTCGACATGTACACGGGGATATCGTTACCAGTGACAGGTTTACTAGATGTCCGTCGCTAAGTAATTTTTCCTTTCACCCGGTCTTCATAAAAAAGTATTAGTGACGGTCACTTTTATGAGCCCGTCACTAGTGTTTCGTACTAGTGACAGACTTATTTTTGTCCGTCACTCGTACATTTACTAGTGATGGACACGATTTTGCCCGTCACCGATCACTTGGCGGCTATAAGCCTTTCTGCAGTAGTGCTCCCATAAAAAGGATGAATTCGGGAATACATCCTCGTCTCCGCGTGACTCGGTTATTTCTATACCCGATCTCTTTACTTACGCACTTTACATTGTGATAGCCTTCGTGCTTGAAGTATTCTCTATTGCTATCACCTTGTTGTTTGTCTTGCTTAGCATAAGTTGTTGGTGCACGTAGGTGAGGCTAGTTTATTTAGTTTGTTGGCTTGTTAATTTAAATACCTAGTTTTATTCTGCAATTATCAAGCCTAATCCGGAAAAGTTTAGATCGCCTATTCACCCCCCCTCTAGGCGACATCCTTGTCCTTTCAATTGGTATCAGAGTCTGGCCTCTCTTTATTGGGCTTTACCGCTTAGAGAGTAAAGATGTCGTTTAGAGAATTAGTGCATGATCCCACTTTTATATTCGATGACACAAATTATGATGTTTGGAAAATTTGTATGCTTAACCATCTTAGGGACATAGACTCAAATTTTAAGAGAATTGTAGATATGGGTTTTTCTCCTCCAAAGGATTCCCAAAATTTATCTTTAGAAGATGAGGAAAACTCTTATCTCGATACTATTGTATCTAATGGTCTTATCTATGTTGTGAGCGATGTAGTTATTGATTCAATCATGCCTTATCGGAACGTTCATGAGATTTGGACCAAGATTCAAGATAAATATGAAGTGTCCAACTTTATTGAGAATGATTGTTCTCCTTCCACCTCCGGCCCTGATGAGTTCACAACTTCTTCCACTTCACCAAGATGTGATTTGTCACAAGGTAATGATATGGTGAGTGGTGATAGAAATTGCTTTGTTGATGGTGAATATTCTATTAACTATACTTCATCTCTATCTCATTGCAATGTTCTATCTTTGGACTTAAACACTTCTAGCACTCCAAATGTCTTACATGCTAGTGTTGATAGTCCTTGCATATCATGTATTAGTTGTTTAACTAAATCTCATGATGATATGCTTTCTATGTCTTGTTACCATGAAAATAATGCTTCCATATCCTCTAGTATTTGTGTGGCTAACAATGTAGAGGAATCCAACATTTGTTGGAACAAGACATGTCTCAATGGAGCTTCGAGTATTCTCCCATCATCACCCTCCGGTTCTCACTTATGCCTTATGGCTAGAGATTCGGAGGTATCTCCTACCTCGAATCCCAATACATCTTGTGATGATGTGGATGAGGATTCTTATGGAAAACATATTGATGTTGAATCCTTAACAAAGAAGGGCGAGATGGTATTTGGTGCTCTCCCCAAAGGTAGCAAAGCTATCCCTCCTCTATGTGAAATCATTGCTATGCTATTAAGAGTATGAAATCATTGATGAGAGATATAAATTGAGAGAGAGAGGGATGCTATTGAAAAAAACATCCTTAGAAAATGCTCTTGATGAAGAACAAGAGCTTCGAATACCTCTTGAGGAGAAACTTGAATCTCTTGATGAAACAATGATCTTATTATTGCTAAAATCATTAAGGAAAGAGATCATGCTATTGCTAAATATAAAGTGCTTAAAAAGGAAAAAGTTGAATTTGGTGTTGGCAAAGCTAGACTACTTGAGGACATAGAGAGACTTGACAAAGCCCACAAGGCTTTAGAAAGTGAACACTCTCTCCTTATCAAGTCTCATGATCAACTCCAAACTCAACTATCTAAAAATGATGAGCTTGCCAAGTTGTCTTCTTCCATTTCTAATATTGATGATGCTTGTGCTACTAACTCCATTTCTCGTGAAGCATCTATTTTGAAAGAAATGTTGAGCTAAGGGCTCAACTTGAGTTGCTAACTAGCAAGTATAGGAAATTGGAAGAAAGTCATGAAAAGCTCCTAGCTCTAATGAGGATCTTCTAGCATCCTATGCTAAGCTAAAGTTAGCTCATGAGGCTATTATGTCAAATGTAACATCTTGTGAGCCTCATGTGGACAATGGCACAACTTCCTCTCACAATGCTTTATTGCCATGTGCTAGTCCTAATAATTCTACATCACATACTATTGCTAAATCTTGTGATGAATTACCTTCCTTGTCTTGTTGCTCTAACAATGAAGCCTCTACTTCCTCTAGTGTTTTGTTGATACTAACCATGTAGAGGAATTAAAAGAGCTCAAGGCCCAAGTCACTTCTTTGAAGAAAGACTTGGAAAAGCGTCATGTTGGGAGGTCCACACTTGACAATGTGTTGAGTGTTCAAAGACTCCCCAATGACAAGAGTGGACTTGGATTCAACTCCAAGAACAAGAACAAGTCCAAGTCTATCAAGAAGAACAAGGGCCAAGAACAAGTCAAGGATTCGGCCAAGATTGTTTGCTTCAAGTGTAAAGTTGAAGGGCACCTTGTTAGATCTTGCCCTTTGAAGAGGCCTCAAGCTCAAACTCAAGTTCCTCAAGTTGAAGAACGGCCACTTCCTAAGAAGAATCAAGCTACCCCTCTTCAAGTCAAGATTCCAACTAAGAAGAAAGGAGGAAGCCAATGTTGCTACATATGCCGTGAGAAGGGTCACTTTGCTTCTTCATGCACTAATGGTACCTCATCCAACCCCATTATGATTGATGATGTTTGTTCTCTTCGGAAGGATAAGGTTGGCAATGTGTTTGCCAAATATGTTGGTACTTAAAGTGGTGTCAAGAAAAGAACCATTTGGGTTGCCAAGCCTATTGTGACTAACCTCTTAGGACCCAACTTGGTTGGGGACCAACAAGCTAAAACTTGATCAATAGGTGTTGTTGGAGGGCATTGGAGACTTGGCTACATCATGAAGAATTAAGGGATCTTCATCATTTATATTATCTCAAGCCAAGTCATTTGGATTATATTGTTCTATCTCATATCCAATGTTCCTCTTGCGGTAACTTTTATTTAAATCATATATACATTGAAAGTTGCTTGCACCCTTGCATGTGTTAGGTTTTGTACCTTGCTAGTGTTTGTATGTGTTGTGCTCTCTACTTACTTATCTTGAGTAATCAAGTATGTGTATGTTGGTTTGCACACCATTTACTTGTGTTAAGCCTTATTTCTTTTATTTGATATCTTATCTTGTTGGCTCTTCCTTTGAGAGATTAATGGACTATCCCATTTTGGGGGAGTAATATGCTTCGTGCACTTCACCCTCCTAAAATGTGTATACATGAGGAATACCACTTAGTGTTGATATATCAATATTATCTAGTCTCTATGTGGTATGTCATTCTCATGAGAAATTCAAATTCTATAATGTCCATTAATTATCTCTAGTTGGTTTTGCTTGCCTCTTGTTAAGAAAATTTGAATTATCACATTATGGGGGAGTAATAAGCTATGTGCATATTACAAGCCTAGAAAATGTGAACATGTGAGGTATTGCCACATAGAATTGATATTTTCAATAATCTCATTCCTATGTGGCATGTTGCTCAAACAAGTTCCATATTTGCTTAAATGGTTTTTATTTACTCTTTCTCTTGGATCTTGTTTGTGATGGACTTTCTTGGTACGGCCTTCCCCAAATATGCTCGCATATATCTTTTTGGGAAACCGATTGCTTCAAGCTACTCTTTGTAGTTGCTTTGCTTTATCGTGAATATTTGAAGCTATCAAGAATATCTACCTATTTAAGATTTGGCCTTTAAATCTTATCCTTTGCCATATGCTTATTTTTTTGTGAAGTTGGTCTTGTGTATCATTCCTATATACCAGCGAGAAATATCTCTATATACTCCTTGTCCATGACAAGTGATGCTCATAATTGTGGTGGAATTTGTAGACCATCCTCATATTGGCTCTTGTCTTGATTTGGTTTGTTTATTGTTGTGCATTTGCATTCAGAGTCATACCTCTAGATGATACACAATTGTTGGGGAGCTATCCTATATGCCTTTGAACATTAGTTGTTTTCAATTGGTATTTGATCCCGATGACGTGTCTCTTTGGAAGACAAACATTTTTCGTCTTGGTACTTTGTACCATCATGAAAAGTGTAGAGGGTTTGGTTTATTCCTTGATGGTATTTTCATCAATTGGTATCTTGCTTTCATTTGGTATCTTTTCAAATTGGTATCTTCAATCATGTTTTGATTTGGGTTTTTGATATAATTTGGACAATTCTATTTCTTGTCACACTCTTGTGTGATTTCTTGTTTTAATTGGTGTTTTGTCCAAATTGTATCTCGGTTGGTTCTTGAAAGTCTTGTGCATGCATATTTACTATGTGTATACCTTATGGCATGCTTACTTTCGTTGATCCAATATATAGGATAAACTCCATCAAATCCTAAATGGCTAAGATGTGCATGAAATTCAATTTCATATCAATATGCACATATTTATGTGGAGTTTGTCCTATGTATTGTAGTTGCTCTAACTACTTTGGACCCAATGAGTTTGGGTATCATGTTGTACTTGAATTTGTTTTAGGTACATTGGAGGTGCATTGGAAGCTTGTCTCATTTACAAGGAAGGTGTTATCACCATGTGCTCATTGGAGCCAAGCTCGGATGATCATGAAATCTTATGTTCTACATCGCCAATGCTATCTCGATAACAAGTATCTACCTCTTGCATACATTTTTAGCTTTCAACCTTGTGTAGGTTGTATCTTGGCATGAATCAAACATCTTTATTGTAAATGTGTGAGCAAGCCAGGATGATTACATATCAAGGGGAATATATATATAATCAATTTTATGATTCACCCATCCCAAATATGTTAATCTAGCAATTCTACTCAAATGTCTCCCATATGCAATATTGATGAATTTTCAAAATCATTTGTCTTTTGTGATACTTGTTATCTTTCTCGGAGCATCCCAACTTTCACTTATTCCCTTATGAATTCTCTTGATGCTATGATGAGATTGTGTTGGAAGTTCATCTATATCCTTTTAAGATAAAATTTAGCTTTGTGCTATGCTTCTAAGCAAAGATCTTATTGGTATATTTATGACTTCCTCTTAGATATCATGTTCTTCTTAAGTACCTATTTTGTGTGTGCATGTTTCTTTGTGGACTTATATCTTTATGATTGACATCTACTTAGAAACTTATACACATGAGATTAGTTACATATTTGATTGGTATTCCAATTCTTTAGTGACCACCGTTTATTGCCTTTGTTTCTTTGGTGGTTTCTAAAAGGCACAAGCTTTGCTTTTCATTTGGTATTCCTTTTGCATCTTAATAAGCTTGTGAATCTATTTGCCATATTTTTTTTTTGGGTTGTGTTTATGAAAAGACATGATATGCACTATGTGCCTCTTATGTTGAAAGACTATGATAATGCTATTGCTTATCTTTGCATTAGTCTCCTAAAATGTCTCTCCATGGCACACCCATCTCTTTTCGGTTGAGCAAGTCTTTATTTGTCGCTTCTTGTTCTTGTTGCTCAACATTTGTTTGTTGCAAGTTGTTTTGCTTCTATTCTTAACTATGCTCTCTTGCACTTATTTGTGTTCAAAATTATCTAGGAAGGAGTGAGGATTCCATGTTGTGCACACCATATTGCAATGCAAATCCTACTTTGTGCATGTACCTTGGGGAGCTCTCTCTTGATGTTTAGAACACTTGGTTGATTTTATCATAAAATCTTCTTGTGTCCAATTGGTGTTTCAGATCCTTTGATTGCTTGCCTCTTTTGTTGAGGTATCTTTTCCTTTGCTGTTTTGTTGCAATCTTTGGATTCTCAATATAGTTTGATTTCCTCCTATTATTTATCGGTGGAAATGTCCACTTGATTATGCTCATTTTTATGAGAAAAGCTAAACATGGAGGAACTCTCACTATGTTGGTCTTCCGAAGCTTTCTGCCCATTTCAGCAATTGTTGCCAATGGGGGAGAAGTTTTGGAGGGTTTATGGAATTCGGCTTTGTACTTTGATTGGTTCTTAAGTATTTGCCTTTCTTGCCTTTGCATTCGTTGCTTGGTTTTGTATATAGTGGAAACTCCACCACCGGTAATGGTTGACAATATATGCAATTAATTCATGTTCATACACACGTGCATAGATTGTGGGGGAGTTTGCTCTATATATGTTGTTGGACTAACATCACATACTTTTGTAGTATTTGATGTTAGTACAATTGGTTCTTGCTCGTTAATTTCCATATTATAAACCCTCTCAAAAGAGATTGTCATCAATTACCAAAATGGGGGAGATTGAAAGTGCATGTGCCCTCATGTGTGGTTTTGGTAATTAATGACAATCTCGTCTATGGACTAACTAGTCAGCAACCCGTGCATCCGCATGGGCTTACATTCAAAATCTTTTAGTTGTGGAAAAGGTTAGGTTGTATGCTTGGAGGCATGATTTCACATGATAATAAATTTGAGCAAATATCTCTTAGTTTCTCTTTATCACATGGTAGAGAACTCAACTGAAGGGATAACTTTATAACTTTATTAGAGAAAAAATAGATGGCCAAATGCAAATAACTTTTTCCATATATTTAAATTGTTTCCATATATAAACTAATATTTGTGCAACAAATAGTACTACGGATAATATCACATACTCACTCAACCGTGTCTAGATACATGCAAATTTGGGATAGGTTGAGACATCCTTTTGTGGCCGGAGGGAGTAAGATGGATGAATAGATAAATTTGACAGTGCGTAATGCAATTTTTTTTTGTTGACCATTGTTTAATGTGCATGCGTGAGTTACCTACTTAACCCATGAAGCCACTAAGTTCTTTTGGATAGCTTTCTTCATCACAGTTAATCCTTTTCACAACCAATTGTTTGTTTGCATGTCATCGGCTTCACAAACATTCTATTTAAAAGCATCAATATGTCCTTCTACATGCATTAAGCAAGGACCATGTGTACCCGTTGCACATTGGCACACTCATACTCGTGACCATTAAATTGACATTGGTTTTTGTGTGGTATGGTAAAGAGAGCGCCAAAAATAAATTGATGGGGAATTACTAATATTAAGAAATATCAGGGTATTATTTTCTAACACTTAGAAAGCTTCGGGCTATTTTATCATCATGCTTTTTGATTTGGAGAATTTTGAAGACTCTTTTTTTTAGTTATGGGATTTCTTTTTTTGCTTTTATATGATGGTGTAGCAATGAAGTTGTTGTACTACAGTTCATATTCTTACTAATGTCTTGTTCATAATTACTGGACGATGGTTATTGCATTGTTCCAATATTTCAGCACTTTTTTTATCTAATGGTTAACCGTAGTAGTTTCATTCTATGGTGCAGCAGGCGTCAACTTTGATGCATAAGGCGCTGATAATTCTTTGGAGTTGATCCTAAGTGTTATAACTTGGTCATATGGATGGTTCATTTATTTTTAAATGAACGTGATAATTTTTTGGTTTGAAATTTTGGGGATAATCATAAGATAGGTCATACCAAAAGAATCTGCATTGTGAGATAAAAATGTTACATACGTACATCTAAAATTGAACATTTAAAGCTATTAAAAATCTAACCTTCTCAAAGGAAATATGCAGTCGAACTGGTAATTGTTAAGTTCCTCATTGCCTCTCCATACTTACATGATGCGCACCTGCACAGGTACAAATGCTAATTAGTTCAAATAAACATAGGTGCTATTTCGTAGTGAAGAACATAATAATCTTAGGTACAATAGCACACGAACATTTCCTCTGATACATAGTTGCGTATTATTATAATTATCTTTTCTAAACTGCTGCAGAGAAATTAAAAGAGATACATAAAAATCTAGTGAATAACTATTTTGCTAATATTATGAGCATCACACCGTCTTGTTTAGTTAATAATGTACTCCTAAAAGCTATATGTGCTTTGGCACATGCATCTGCCACCATAAATTAATGGAAGTACTACGTAAAGAATTAATTGCTCAGTGTAACAAATTAGCCACGAAGATGGGACAAAACCAAGCCCGAGAATGCAGACATGCAGCAATGATGTGCAAAAGAAATAACCGGATGAAGGCATGATCAAGCCAGCCTCCCAGCATGCCTGCAGTTTAATCACCCGAGATTTATTCGATGGGTCTAGGCAGTTTGGTGTCGCTGCTACCGAGGTTATCCAGCATCTTCTGAATCTGATTAGAAAATAGGAGAGAGAAGAGATCAGTGCATAATGGATATATACTACGATCGTGCCATCGGATCATAGTGTGGAGGACGGCACAAATTATGGTGCCGCCCGCGGAGGATCGTCACGCACGGCAAGAATTCTCGCCGCCATGAGATTTGGCGAGACGATGATTTGATTGGATGCTTTTTTTCTCTTGCGTTTTTTACGGCAAGAGAAGGGGAGACGCACCCCCATGCATGCGGGCGGCGGAGGAAGTACCTAGTTAATTAAGGGTTAATTAATTAATATGGTGGATACGGGACTCGAACCCATCGCCTTAGGTCGTGCTGGAGGGTCGTGCGTGACGCGTCGGGCAACAGATTAAATCCGACGGCTTTAAATAAATTATAATTCGATCGTATGGATAAAAATTGTTAATCTCTAGGATTAACGTGGAGCATCGTACGGTGCCTCCAATTAGTAAATATATATAAGATAAGATGGTTGCATTGAGCTATCCTTGTAGGGCTTGTTCATTGGTAATGCTTGAACACCATGTGTTGGTATCAAGATTAAGAGAAGAAGATGAAGTACAAGTTCAATATGATCCATCTCGGAAGATATCATTTGATTGAAACTTGCAATGGATACATGAAGACGGAGCTAAGCGAGGCTCTCCCGTAATGGAGAATGTGGGAGTATTTGGAGAAATCTTCATCAAGCATGTGCTAGCAAGCACGATCAAGAAAGGTGTTCCAATTTGAGAGAGTCAAGATTGTCATCATCTAGCTCAAGTGGAATGCGCAAGGCAAAGTTATGATCTTGATAGGATTTCTATTTTACCGGTCTCATGGTGTTAGTGGGAGACCGGGTTATAGTATAGACGGCGTACTATCAAGAGGGGCTATCAAATGAGTAACTTGATCGCATCTTTGTGGAGAGCTCAAACCTTTGCATACTTGGCATATCATCTTTCTTGGTTCTTATATGGCTTTTATCCATATGAGAATTTAGAGCTTGTGTTCATCTCCATACCAAGCTCTAGTTCATCAAAAACGGATTTCATATGCATATCTTGTTGCGTTTTTGATATTGGAGGTTTTACCGGCTTATCTTTTCTAGAGAGGTCAAACTCTCTCCTTGTGCTTTCCTCCTCACATGATGGACTATGATGTGTATATGCATGATCTTGTAGGCTTGTGATTATCTTCGAAACAAGCCCAAGATCATAGAAAACGGAGTCTGGATGATTATCTTGTTGAGTTTTGATGTTGGATGATTTACCGATTGTTCTTTTATAGAGAAGGTTTACCTTTCTATATTTAGTTTTATCCTCCCATGTTGTACTATGATGTTTATCTACATGATCTTGTAAAGCTCTTCGTTGCGATTCCAACGAGCCCAAGATCATCAAAAACGGAGTTCGTATGCGAAATTTTTGCCCGTTTTGGTGTCAGTGGTTTCTGCAGTTTTACACGGGCGGTAGTACCGCCCCCTACTACCGCGTCTACTACCGGATCTTGTTTTTGGAGCTGGTTTCGAGCGGTTTTTAACCCGGTAGTGACCCGGTAGTACTCTCTGCCCGGTAGTACTAGGACAAGCCGGTAGTACCGCCCCGGGGCAGAAAAACAGCCTAACGAGCAGATTTTCGGGCACCTATTTAAGGGCCCTTCTTCCCCAATGTTTCAAAATAAGCTGAGCACGTTTTTTCCCTCTCTCTGCTCCATTGTTGACCTTGGAAAAGCTTGCCCATCTCTCAATCCCTCCCATTATTCTTGCATATCTTTGAGGGAAAAGAGAGAGAAGATCTAGATCGACATTTACACCAATCCATCTCTCCTCTAAGTGAGGGGAAGTCTCTTGATCTAGATCTTGGAGTTCTATTTGTTGAGTTCTTCTTTGTTCTTCCTTTTTTCTCCCTCCATAAGCATTAGTTGCTTTTGGTGGGATTTGAGAGTGAATGATTTGA
The DNA here is from genome assembly GCA_947311845.1 of Poa pratensis. Classification (NCBI taxonomy): domain Eukaryota; kingdom Viridiplantae; phylum Streptophyta; class Magnoliopsida; order Poales; family Poaceae; genus Poa; species Poa pratensis. Next base: position 29,500,891 of record CAMZMU010000080.1, on the reverse strand, counting down.
GCACTTCTTGTGTTCTTGCCATTGCTTTGTGCATCGGTTTGTGCTTTCCACGAGGATTCGTGGAAGTGAAAGTTTGTGAACTTGTTACTCTTGGGTCTTTACACCCTAGACGTCATTATGGTGGTTGAGACCTTTTGTGGTCACTTGTAGCCATCCAGGAGCCCCCAATCCAGTTGTGGGTTGTGCCCCAGGTTGTTGTTGTAAAGGCTCTGGATTCCGCCTCGAAGGATTCAGATAGTGTAAGGTGAACCAATCCTTTGTGGTGCGGTTCATCGGAGAAGAAGGTGAGCTTTTTGTGTCATTGAGACCAACCTGTTGTGGTGGCCTCACACCTCTCCAACGAGACGTACTAGTCTACCAGTGACGGGCCAAAAATGCCCACTAATGGATTATGGGGGAGTATTTGGAGAACTCTTCATCAAGCATGTGCAAGCAAGCACGATCAAGAAAGGTGTTCCAACTTGAGAGAGTCAAGATCGTCATCATCTATCTCAAGTGGAATGCGCAAGGCAAAGATATGATCTTGATAGGGTTTCTATTTTACCGGTCTCATGGTGTTAGTGGGAGACCGGGTTATAGGATATACGGCATACTATCAAGAGGGGCTATCAAGTGAGTAACTTGATCGCATCTTTGTGGAGAGCTCAAACCTTTGCATACTTGGCATATCATCTTTCTGTTGGAGATAGGCCCTAGAGGCAAATAAATATTTGGTATTTATCGCATTATCTCATTAAGTTTATAAATAAGTTTTATACCGTGCTATAACTGTATTAATCGGAATTATTAATACATGTGTTGTATGTAAACAAACCAGAGTCCCTAGTTAGCCTCTATATAAACTAGTTCATCAGTCAACGGATGATCGAGATTTCCCGGTCATGCTGATTCATAACAGTTGATGATGAAGTCATTTTATTAGTAGAATAAGGTGATGGACATTACCCACCAAAGTATTGCAAGAGGATCGTATCACTAAGTTCATTATTGCAATAGGAGAGTAATGTGATAGCTTATTCCTTAAACCGTGAGATTATATCAAGTCACTGCTTCTGGAATATACTTTGATTGCATCAAACGTCATGTCTTATATAGTCTGACAATAAAAGTGACACTTTTGGGTATCCTAAGGAAGTAGTTGAGGCGAGTGATCAAGAGCGGGATTTGTTCATCCGTGTGATGGAAAGATACTCTGGGCCCACTCGGTGAGATTATATCTATAAAGTTGCGCAGCGTATGACTAGGTCATTGGAGATATAATATCACAGAACGAGTTAAGTGACCCTTGTCGGTAAGAAGATAAAACACAATATAGGATGTTGACGATCGTATCTCGGACTAGGGTAGTATCGAAGGAACAAAAGGAATGAACATATCATGTTAACGGTTCAACGACGATTTATTCTGGAATGCACAGGGACCGTCATAGCCATCCAGGTCTCCCTGACGGTAATTGGCGAGCGAGGGGTCTCGACCATGTCTAGAGTATTCCCGAACCGTAGGGTAACACACTTAAGGTCTTAACGACGCTTGGAGATCGTTTTGGAATTATCGGAATAATAGAAATAGAGAGAGAAAATGAACCGGAAAGGTTCCGGTGGAATCGGAAGGGTTCCGGAGGAAGACCGAAGAAAGTTCGGAGTGGTCCGGAAGTTGTTACTGAGTCACGGGAGATTAAATAATATGTAAATATATTAATTATGAATTATATATATTTAAATATTAATTTAATATTAAATAAAAGAGGAAAAATGGGAAAAACACCTAAATGGGCCAAACCCCGGAGGGAAAGGCCCATATGGGGACCAACCCCAAAGGAGGGAGGTGTGGCTGGGCCCAGTGGCCCAACCGACCACCATGGGGTGCGGCTGGGCCCATGGTGGCCGGCGCACCACCCCCTCCTCCTCCTTGTTTAGTCCCACATGGAGAGGGGAGGGATATTGACATCCCTCCTCCTCTAATAAATAGTGGGGCATATTAATTGGAAAAATACATAATAAATTCAGGATTTATTCCTATTGGCCGAGGATGCCCCTCCGCCCACTTCCACCCTCTCTCCACCTCCCGCTGTGCGTGGTCCCCTTGTAAGGACAGCGCGCGCGTGAGAAATCTATACCGCAGTACGCCGTCGTGCTGCAGGATTCCACCCAAAAGTTCTACTTCCTCTATCTCGGCTGGATCAGAGAGCCCGGAGTCGTCGTCAAGCTCCGCACGTGTGCGAGTACTCGGAGGCGCCACAGCCGTGGTGCCGGGGCGTCATCGTCACGCCACCTTCATCGCCGTCTTCGTCGCGCCAAGTTCTTCGCGACCTTGAGGTCGACTACGTCGTCTTCATCTACAACGCTTGTTGCGGGAGCGTAATCCCCGCTATCGGTCTACAAGGGTATGTTACCGATATCTCCTCGTTACCGCATTACTAGATAGATAGATCCTTGGCTAAGTTCTTGTGTTGCGATAGTTAGGAATTTTTTTGTTTTCTGCTACGAACCCCAACAGTGGTATCAGAGCCGATCTATGCGTAGTATTGCTGGTACGGTTAGAACACATGTTGAATGTGGGCATCGATTCTATAATTGTTACCCTCTCGCTTGCACTTGCTAATGTTGTCGGAATCGAGTTGATGAAGCGGCCCGGACCGACCTTACGCGTACGCTTATGCAAGACTGGTTCCGCAACTGACATATGGCTTGTACCATATATGCGGCTAGCGGGTGTCTGTTTCTCTCTCTTTAGATGGCTTAGCATTTTCAATGGAGGGCCCTGAAAAAGGTGTAATAGAGACAATTATTTAATCGTTGTTGTGGTTCTATGTTCGTAGGTAAGAAACGGTTCTTTTACGAAAGCCCTAGAAGCCACGTAAAACTTGCAAAAGATAAAGTAGAGAGCGTCTAACTTTGTTTTGCAGGGGGCATTTTATATGACATGGCTACGGTAAGTATTATGAATTGTTCAACTTGTCGACGGCAAAGGAGGCGCCGCGGACTCGGAGCCCTGCCGAGGCGCGCCATGGAGGTCAAGGCGCAAGGCCATGTCATATCACACTTCATTTCATTATTTGATATTGTATTGTTGTGTGTATATCCTATTGATTGCTTATATATTAGATATACGACGGTAGCTATAATAGGATGATCCCTAAATAAAATACCAAAGTTGTGTTCTTCCTTAGTGTGCACCACCGAAAGTTCTCCGTTACGAGGTAGGCCGTGACGATCGGGTGTCAGATGTATCTGCGTTCACATAACGTGGGTGTAAGCCACGTTGCACATGCAATACACTAAGGTTTTAATTGGCAAGCCTAGTATGTACAGACATAGACTCGAAACACATGAAGATCGAAAGATCGAGCATGAGTCACATGAATGTTGTGATCGACATTTCGATGTCCACCCTTGCAGCTATGCCGCCGGCCGTGACGATCGGGGGTGGTATAGTGAATTGGGATCGTGTAATCGCTGAGATGATTTTAGGGATGATTATCTTAGTGGAGTATGTTTGATAATATGATTATAAACTAAGCTCATATTTTATAAACTTAGCCTTATTATCTTTGCGATTATTTCTGTAGATGGTGTTCTATCCCAGCGGCAATTTCTATTTTGGTTATTTCTTTAGAGGACGGTCACTTTTGACCGATGGGTCCAATTTCATCAACTGGTACGAGATATTAAGAGAAGCCCTCATACACAATAAAATACTCTATGTGATAGAAGAGTTTCTAGGAGATGGCCGGGTGATTCTGCAAGTGAAGAAGAAGATGAAGCTTTCCGCCAGCGTCGTGACATTTTCATAGATGTTCAAAGCACTATGTCTGTTAGCATGGAACCTGAATTGAAAGCACAGTTTCAAGACATGGAACCTATTGTGATGATGGATTCACTCAAGGCCCATTTTATAGACCAAATAAAAATTCAGTAGTTTAAGCAGCTGGATGATTTTCTTTCACTCAAGATGGAAGAACATACCTGCTTGGAAACTCATTTGGGGAAGATGTACAACATATTCTTGAGTCTCATGAATGTCTACGACTACTGGATGGCAGATGCTTTTGCGATCACTGTTGTGTTGTGTTCTCTTCCTCCCAGCTATGAGGAGCATGTCTGTGGCTATGTTGTGAAGAGTGAGTCGCTTACTCTTCATCAATTTATAAGCCGGTTCAGGAACGTAAAAGTGGATCCTATTGAAGCAGAGATCATCGACCCATACGGTATATTTGATATACAGATTTATAAATGTATTGTTTTTCAATATACTTGTTGAAAAGGTATCTGATACTTATTATGTTTTATGAAAACAGGACCTAATTCTTACAAGGATATGGAGAGGGACAATGTGATGGTGAACAAGGAATGGCAAGCAAGATAGTTGATGGCCAATGGCGTTTTACCTTCTACATTTATTATTTCGGATTAGTATTTTAGAATAAGAGATTTTGTTATCGTTTTGAGGATGATCTTAATTAGTGTGTTTTGCATCTTGCAATGCAGTTATTCATATATGTAATGGAACAAGCCAGTTGTTTTTGATTATGAATAAATTCTTCTTGTGATCATGTTTCGGTTACAAATAAGTTATTCGTGTTGTAATCCCGATGATAATAAATTGAACATTTATAAAACAGGAATGCTAAAATAAAATAAATATCCAGAGCTAATAATATTGTTTTCAGAAACAACACCACCGGATTTTAATCATGTTGGCGTTGTAGCGTATCACTAGATACTTCGATCTATTGAACATACATGAGCCAATGTCTAAATAAGACGTGAATATCCAAAACATTGATATGTCAATGTATAAGAAAGTTGATTGAAAATCATACATGATGATAATTAAATCAATCTGGTGAATATTATTATTATCGGAATCTTTAAAATGACTCTAAGCAAATAAAATGTATTTGCTAAAAGAGACATTAATCTGAAATTATTTGATAAAAGACCAAAGGGAATTTTAGAGAAAAAGGTGGATACTAAATCGGGTTATTGTGATTTGATCAAATAAGACAAAGATTTTGGTTATGGTTTTAGCATAAAAGACTTGTGTAATATTGTTTCACAAAATTATAATTATTTAATACACGTCAAACATGTTGATTTGTGTAAATATTATAATCATACTCTATTTTAGATAAAGTATGGTCTTAAAAGTATCTCTTAAAAGTTAAATATTATTTAGAGTAGTGTTAGTAAAACACCCGACTTTAGAAAATTGTTTTGTCATCCGAAATTCGTGTAAAACGACAAACATATAATGAATGTCGTAGTTTATAAGATTATATGATAATATAAAACTATACACGAATAATTCTTTGTAGAATATTCATAATATGTATGAATACATTCCATGAACCCAAAAGTACCAACAAGAGCAAAATTTGTATTGCTGCCTTGGTAAATTACGGAAAATTGTTTTTCAAAGGGAAAGGTTAATGGAATAATGCAAAAGCTTAAATAAAGGTAATTAACCTTATTCCTATGAAGTATGATTATTGTGACGGAATGTGTTTCGGAAACAAAACTATACGAAAGGAAATGAAAATATGATAAAAGATCATAATGTTTCATGAGGAACTTTTTGTAAAGATGGGACGAATCAAGAATATTTTGTCAAGTCACAAATTGATATTCTTGATTAAATGATTTTGTTGTCAGAACGAAATACATCTACGAATTACAAAGAAATTAAATGATACCAAATACGAGAAACAGTTAAGAATTGTAAATCATAAGTTACATTTAAGACTACAAAGATAATTGTTATTTGAATCTTATTAAGTAAAAGTGGTTACTTAATCTTTATATAAAAGGTTATATGAAAAGGAATGAAACTATGGAAAGGACATAAAGCTAATTTTGTCATAAGAATGTCTTGGACAAAATCAAAAGGTTTGACTACGCAAATGTAGACATGCATGGGTCCGTGTTAGCAAAGTGCTAATACTTCGTATGTTGGATTTCGAATTGATGAATGATCAATAATTTTGTATTGACCAAAATATCAAAATAAATTATGTTTATATAATTTAAGTGGGAGTCGAATTAGCTTACCAAATCTAATATGTAAGAGACATGTTTTTGAGTGGGAGCTAGATGAGCTGAATAAGTCTCAAATGTGATTGACATTTTGAGTGGGAGCTTAATAAATGTCCTTGTATGTAAATGACATATAATGGAAGTACTAGTTAAATTAGGATTAATATGATTATAGAATTTCGATGAAGTTGTGTGTGATTTAAAACGTCGGTAATCTATTTAGATAGATCAGGAAGTTTTAAATGGAAAGTCGAGATGTTTTATTAGATTAGATTCTGAAAGGGTCAGAATGGAATAAATCAAGGAAAAGTCCTTGAAAAATCTAGTTAAAACATTTAGTGGATTTCTACACGATAATAGTGGTTGTGAGATATGTTGCCTATTTTATACCAGTATACTAACTGGCATCATATAAAACCATATTATGTGCTCGGCGTAGTATGACCCTTGTTCTTATAAGAAGAACAAATACTAAAGATGAATTGTGTGAATTCACTATAAGTAAAATCTTCATTGTTTAAAGGAAACTAAGGATGAAGAATTTCGGGTCGATAGAGGAAAATGAACTCAACAAAGTGTTGTGTTAAAGGATCTATCTGGATGACTGGAAGGACCAAATGTCGTAGGAAGCTTTTAGACACTAGACTGACAATAGAATGCCGGAATCTACATAGGTATGAAAGGGATATAGATACTGCGAAATTATACATATTTATTGGAAGAGAAAATGTGTTCTCAAACTAAGTGATTTCCAGGTGCACTTAGGTGATTATGAATCAGAGTATGCGCGAGGAAACGGTAGTCCCGCTTAGTCATTGAATGTGTATATGTGTTATCAAGATAACTGATTGATATCAAACAAGATGATAGTCAATGAATCGCAAAGAATATGCGTTTTCTGTATGGTACAGACTGTTAAAGGAAAACACTTCCACAAGCAAGCATTATCATAAAGTACTTATATGATAAGAGGTTATGATCGAATAATAAAATGCACCTGGTTTATTTGTAATCTAGTGCAAGTGGGAGACTTTTGGAGATATGCCCTAGAGGCAAATAAATATTAGGTATTTATCGCATTATCTCATTAAGTTTATAAATAAGTTTTATACCGTGCTATAACTGTATTAATCGGAATTATTAATACATGTGTGGTATGTAAACAAACCAGAGTCCCTAGTTAGCCTCTATATAAACTAGTTCATCAGTCAACGGATGATCGAGATTTCCCGGTCATGCTGATTCATAACAGTTGATGATGAAGTCATTTTATTAGTAGAATAAGGTGATGGACATTACCCACCAAAGTATTGCAAGAGGATCGTATCACTAAGTTCATTATTGCAATAGGAGAGTAATGTGATAGCTTATTCCATAGACCGTGAGATTATATCAAGTCACTGCTTCTGGAATATACTTTGATTGCATCAAACGTCATGTCTCATATAGTATGACAATAAAGGTGACACTTTCGGGTATCCTAAGGAAGTAGTTGAGGCGAGTGATCAAGAGCGGGATCTGTTCATCTGTGTGATGGAAAGATACTCTGGGCCCACTCGGTGAGATTATATCTATAAAGCTGCGCAGCGTATGACTAGGTCATTGGAGATATAATATCACAGAACGAGTTAAGTGACCCTTGTCGGTGATACCCACAAGTATAGGGGATCGCTGAAGTCTTCGTTGGGAAGTATTACCCAAATTTATAGTTCGACTCGATGGGAACACAAGAATATCAATAAGACCTTGGCAATTGAGGCGTCACTCTCAACCACACCTGTATATCAATAACTTGCAGCAGTAATAGTGATGGCAGTAGTATGATTCAAGTAACAAGCAGAACAGTAGCAGTGAACAAGTGTTTCCCAGTTTTCACCGGAAAAGTGAAAGTGTAACTCAGAGATTTAAAACGTAGGCATGAGGTGATAGCGGGGTGTTGCAAGAATGAGATTGATCATATAATAAGAAACAAATAACAATGGGACCTATCTCTAACTCCGATATATGTAGGTATGTGTTCCATATTTAGTTGTGCGTACTAACCAAGAGAATTTGCACAACATCTATTGTCCAACCTGCCCATTTCACCGGGGCCAACTTGGAACTACAGGTAATTAAGGTCTACCCTTTCGAATAGACCGGAACAATGCATTAACACTTCATGAACACATAGAATCCTCAAACTAAAACATCTCCCCCTTGTTTTCCCTATATGTCACGTTTAGGGTTCGCAGGTTCAACATAATAGCAGGTGATACACTTTGCAGATAAATACCAAACTCAAATATATGATGGGGCAATATAAGTTCAGTACTGAAATCATGCCACTCGGGCCCTAGTAGCAAGCATTAAACATAGCAAGAGTGCATCAACACAATACAAAAGTATCCTCAAGATAAAACCCTAAAATCCCGAACAACGGGTAGCATTACATGATCAATCTCATCCAATCCCCATCCACCTCACATGCCTACAGCGGACTACTCACACATGGTGATGGTGAAGGGGCTCATGGTCGATGGAGATGAAGGCGGTGATGAAGGCGGTGAAGACGGCCTCCGGATCCCTCCACCGGAGGAGAAATCCTGGATCAATCTGTCCCCGAAACGAAGATCGTGATGGTGGCGGCGTTCTGTTTCGCGAAAACTCCTCTCCTTAGGGCAAGCACTTTTCGTATATATGAGGGGGTACGTCGAAGACCGAAGGCGAGGCGGTGCCCGAGGCCCATTTGGGTGGGCCCACGCGGCCAGGTACAGGGGCCGCGTGGGACCCCCCATTTGGCCCTCGAGCGCTTCCTCGTGTCCATCTTTGTCCATTGCCTTCCTTTTCCATAAAAATTGACGTGGTAATTTTCCCCGATTTTATTTCCTGCAAAAATAGCCAGAAAGAGACTTTGCTAAAAACAGCGTCAGATTCAGCAGTTTTATTCAAATATGAGAAGATTCCGGAGCAAATTATGAGGCAAAGTGCTTGGAAAAGTAGATGCATTTTGGATGCATCAGCTCCCCCAAGCTTAGCTCGTTGTTTGTCCTCGAACAACTCAAACATAGTGCAGAAGCGATAAAAAGACTTTGACAAGAACTTTGCATTGCATATGTAACACCGTTTAATACCAACAAGCATTCAAAACATAGCTTCAATAACAAATAACAAGATGCTAGCAAAAGTATATCTAGTCAATGTTAAAGCATTTATATTTGCTGCAAGAGGAATAACATGTAGTGTCAACACTTGGATAAGTTTGCTCAACTGTAGAAATAAACAAAGGTTCTTGCATCGCTATTGATAGGATCATGACAAGATTTTTGAGATCTTTTGATTCTCTCTTTTGTTGACTAGTAAAATCATTGTGCTTACAACCTTGCTCTTAGTTTTATCAAACCCTTTGGCAATCATTAATATGACTCATATGCTTGACCAACTCATGGTTGAAAGTCTCATGCCCCGTGAATACGAGTACCTACACCATGGCTACTCAACTTGGGTCACTAGGTAGGTTCGAGTTTTTCAGTCATTGCAAGTAATAATAGCGTCATCAAGAGCGTCAACTGGGGTACCTCTTATCCCAGGACATGGAATAAACCCGTGTCCAAACAACAAGATAAACAGACAATGAACAATCTCAGCACTCTTTTATTTACTATTTGTGTAGCTTTTTATTATGAGGTGCATCACTGAATGTTCACTATAGTATGCTGTAAACTTCCACCATGAATGATGCATGGCTTAGGTTGGCGGCCCAGGCGTCTCTCTAGCCAAATATTCTCACTCAACAAACTTACTAAGTTTCCGCTTTTATTTCGCACATGATAGGCATCCATAGACAAAAGTACATGATATCAACGGAATATAATTTAGTGCAATGTTGAAAGCTTTCCATGTGTCAGCACATTTCAGCTAACTCTAAACCACTAAGCCTGTCAAGCATATGACTTCATGTTTAACATTTGGAAAATTCTTTTACTCTCTTTTAATTGGCAAGTTTAGTAAGCACAATGGGATGCGTAGACCTTTGTTTAAAACCACAATTAATCAATCCATAACCAAGTATTGTCACTTAATATTATTTCACTTGCATCATCATATAACATACTAGAACACGGAAAAGATAAACGTTTGCTACCACTTTACTAGATGTCAAAGAAATTATGATGTGCACACTTGCTGTTATTAAAAAGTCCACATAAACACGGCAAAGGTGTCATACCTTTCATCCACTTCATGCACCATCAACTCATCATCGTTGTTCTCCTCTCCCATCTTGAACTGCGCAATGAAAACTCAAATCTGCCGGAAAATGTCACTGCATACAGTACTGTTTTTACCCTACCTAGACACCTCAGAAAAATCTCATATTTTACGTGTGTGTAGGTTATGATGTGTTGCAGCAGTGGTTAAAATTTCAGCTCAATCGGAGTTACAGAGAAAAAATGAAAAATAAAACAGCGAGCAGATTTCAGCAATTTCTGCACCTCCGTTTTTGCGTTTGTTTCAAGAAAACGAAAATATTTTTGTTATTTTTCGTTCTAAGAAACAAAAGACAAACAACCAGAAGTAAAAGAAACAAATAAAATCTTTTTGTGTTTTTGCGTTTTCAAGAAACTTATCATAGCAATATAACGGTGATATAAAACAATGAATGGAGAGTAAGAGAAGTACTCCCCCAAGCTTGCGATCAAGCTAGTATCCTGGGTAGTTGCCGTATCCACTTCCACTTCCAGGGTAGTAACTATATGGGTAGCCTTGCATGCTTGGGTACAGGGGCTCCGCCTGAGGTATGTACCCCTGTGTCTCTGGAGCTTGTGGCTCCTCCTGAGGCGGCGCCTCTTCCACTATCCATTTTCCGGTACTCCTGTCAAAAAGGTCAGTACGGGGGAGCCTAATGGACACTCGCTGCCCACTAGTGCTCAAATAGTTATACAGATAATGTTCCCCATACAACGTACTTATATCCATGCGAGTAGTCAAAGCAAAATCAAGTAATTTGGACTCTCGCACTAGAGTACCCATGTTATCACCATATCCTCTCTCGTTTTTAATGTAATTGTACACCATAGTAGCAATAGCACCAGCATAAATAGGAGTTTGATCAGTAATATTTCTACTCACAGCAGTATGCAAAGATCTAGCAAGTATGACTCCCAAGTTATATTCACACGGTGTATTTTCTTTTGCACATTTTAGTAGATAAACCATTGGTCCAGTGCAAGCAGAATTGTTATCCCTAGCAAGAAATCCTCTTGCAAGAAACAACGCAAAATATCTCAAACTTGGGTGCTGTATATGAGTAAATTTACCCCTATTTAATCTATCATGAGAGTTTACAGATATAGTATGCCAAAACTCAACAAGCTCATGGTTGGTATCAGCACGAGTTTCACTCCAACTCCCTGAATTTTCTACACCAATAGCATTGCAAAATTCCCCTAGAGACATAACAAGGCGCTCACCTCTCATAGTAAATTTGCAAACAAAGGTAAGAGGGTGCCTTACTTTCTTCCTGTGCTTGTAGGGCTCCGGTCCCTCAAACCTGAATGTAGAGAGAAATTCCCGAGAGAGTTCTCATATGTATCTTGGGGTTCTGAGCAAACCGAAGTAAACCAGTTGTAGCAGCGAAGGTGTCGAAGTCCTCTTTGATCCCCATTGCTCAAGAACATAGGGATCTTGCCATCTTGTTGTATGGATTTTCAACTTCTCCCCTACAAAGAATGCATCATCCTCCCAAGATGGTCATCATAATTGAGGGAGACTTTGCACTCTTCTTCTTGGTCTTGGGCTCATCCCAAGCAAAGCTTGCCCTTGCTAAACATGATACCTTGCTGCCCAAAAACAATATTCAACAAAAATCAAATGTAACACCTTAAAACAACATTAAGCCATCCATAAATAGTCTCCACATCAATATCATGCATCAATATCAACTAAAAACTTGAATCTATGGATTTCCTAAGCATAAAAGGGTGACACCTAGTGCAGCAAAATACTTCATGCATGAGGCATAAGAACAAAAAGTAATTGGATGAGTGGAGGAGTCACATACCAATGAGCAATCCCACCAAACAGATTTGAAAAATCTGCCCTAAACTTGGAGATCCAAGGATAGCAGGAAGAGAGCTCGAGAAAATTTGGGAAAAATACCTGGGGCTGGTTTCCTGTCGAGGGGAAGGAGATGGGCACTGGATACTCACCTAACCCCCTCTGTGGGCCAAAATAGTGGGTCCCACGCGGCCAGGTACTGTGGCCGCGTGGGACACCCCCTTTTGGGCCCTGGTGGCCCTCTGGTGTCTCCCTTTTGGCTGTTAGTTCCTCTGGTAAAATAACTTACCTCCAAATTTTTCTGGAATTTTTAGAGAAAATTTCTGAACAGAATTTTTCAAACTTCATATGCTGGAATTTCTGACTTTGAAATAATTATATCCATGTAATTACTCTAAAATTCTATAATGAATACAACTAAAAATGCAATAAATTTTTATGGGAATCAAGTTTGCATCATTTCCACATTAGAATGAGGTTGATCAAGTCTCATTAATAATATGTAAAAGATATAACACAAGATTCTTTATTTTATATGTTTCTGAGCAATTTCAAGTCACCTCATATTTGATTGGAATAGTTCCAATCATTAAGATAGCATATTTTGGTTCAGGAGGTGGCAATGCAAACTCAAAGCTTCCTATTATAAGAGTATTCCTTTTAATGGAGTTCACACTCTGGCTTACCATAGTAACAGATTTCTTCTTAGGAAAATAGATAGTGTGCTCATTTCCCTTGACATTGAATGTTACCTTGCTCTCAGTGCAATTTATAACAGCCCCTGCAGTGTTTAAAAAGGGTCTTCCAAGAATAATAGACAAATTATCATCTTCAGGCATTTCTAACACAACAAAGTCTGTAGGGATTAACACATTAGCAATAGAGATAGGGACATCCTCACATATTCCTATAGGCACAGCAGTTGATTTATCAGCCATTTGTAATGATACTTCAGTTGGAACCAATTTGTTTAGGTTAAGTTTCTTATATAAAGAAAAAGGCATAACACTAACACCAGCTCCTAAGTCACATAGAGCATATTTCACGTAAGTTTCTTTAATATGACAAGGAATAGTTGGAATACCAGGATCACCACGTTTTTCAGGCATTTTCCCTTTAAAGGAATATTCAGCAAGCATAGCAGTTATTGCATCAGTAGGAATCTTTCTTTTATTAGTCACAATGTCTTTCATGTATTTGGAATATGGAGGGATTTTAATAGCATCAACAAGAGGAATTTGCAAACACAAAGACTTAATCAACTCAAAGAATTTCTCAAATCTAGCATCATCCAAAGTTTTTATTACCTCTTGGGGATATGGTATGGGTTTTTGTACCCACGGATCCCTATCTTTACCTCTTTGTGGATTAGGATGGCTCTTCTTCTTATTCTTCTCAGTAGATGGTGGAGGGTCTTCTTTATCATTAGGTTCAGGTTCTTCAATATTTTCATCCTCTTGTGGCTCTTCTTCAGGTGAAGGTGATTCTTCTTCTTCATTATTATTATCTTCAGTCTCAGCATCAGAAATAGAAATATCCTTATCTTGCTCTTCAGAGTCATCAATGTCCTTGTTTTCATTGGGAGATTTTCCTGCAGAAGATTTCTTCTTGAGAGCTTCTTGTTCTTTTCTCTTGGGATGGTCTTCAGGAAAATCAGGATCCTGAGTACTTGCACCTCCCCTAGTGTTAACTCCACAAACCTGTTTCTTCACCATAAGACTTTCATACAATTGATTTTGAAGAGAAACCATTTGTTCAACTTGATTATTCATCATCTCACAGTGTTTAACAATTCTTTTTACCTCTCCCACACTAGCATGTAAACTTTCTCGAAGAGATTTAATTTTGTGAGAGTTCTCCATAATAGTCATTCTAATATTATGCTCCTCAGGATTATGATGATAAGCAAAATCATTCATGTAGGATACATCAACAGGAGGTGTTACCTTTTCATTACCTTTTATGGAGCTAATAGCATTGACTTGAATTGGAAAACATGGTTGATCATCAGGAAGTTTAACACCCATTTCAGATAATTCCTTAAGATGAGAGGTTTTAATTCCCTTCTCTTTAATAGCCTTGGAAGCTTCTTTCATTGTTTCGTTATCCAATTTGAGCATGCCTCCTTTCTTCTCCGGAAATATCTCTTCAATATTCCAGTCTTCATAATTCCTAGAGATAGTCTCCAATAGCTCAGTTGCTTCATCAACGGTCCTTTCCCTGAAAACATTACCTGCAATACCATCAAGATAGCCTCTGGTGTTTTCGGTTAGACCATTGTAAAATATATCAAGTATTTCATTACTCTTGAAGCCATGGGTAGGACATTTCCTAACCATCTTACTATACCTCCCCCAAGCTTGGGGTAAATCCTCCTTCTCTTTCTGTGAAAAGCTGCTAATCGCAACAGTCAAACCATGAATCTTATCAGCAGGGAAATACTTATTATAGAATACCTGCAAACATTCTTCCTTGCTAGTAATACATCCAGGTTCTAAACGATTATACCAAGTTTTAGCACTTCCTCCCAAAGTAAAAGGAAACAGCTTTAAGAAATAGTAGCGTTGATGGATTTCATCTTTACCAAATAACACAGATAAGTCATGCAAGACAGCAATGTGTTCAAAAGGAAACTCATCCTCTCTACCATAAAACTTATATTTTTCAGCTTTTTCAATTATTTCAGGATCAACACTAAACTCATAATCTTTATCTTTAATTTTAATAGCAGGAGCATTCATTTTCTCAGTAATAGGAAAATATCCATCAAGAGGAGAATTTTTATAGCTATCAAGTTTATCCAATTTATCAAAGTCAGAATTCATAAAAGCCATAGTAAATGCCTCCTCTTCCTCAGAAGAAGTTTCAAATTCATCATCACAGTATTCATTATCTTCTAACTCAGATTCCACATTTTCATTAGTAGAAGATTCCAGATTTTCAGGTGTTTCAGTTATCTCAGATGTTTCAGGTGTCACTTCTTTGTCTATGCTACCACATAATAAATCATTTTCATTACTAGTAGACATTTTAGACAATGGTGAACTAGATAAAACCTTTCCTTTTTCTTAGGAGCAACAGCAGAAGCAACATTAGGTGAAAAGTTTGGCCTACTTGGCAAATCCGTACCTCTGCGAGTAGTTGAAGGCCTCACTTCCTTCGGAGTAGTCTTTTCCTTTCCCATGGTTAGGAACAAGCAAAAGCAGCAAATAGATGATAACAAGTTGTCTTACCAATAAAGCTAGGTTCCCCGGCAACGGCGCCAGAAAACGTCTTGATACCCACAAGTATAGGGGATCGCTGAAGTCTTCGTTGGGAAGTATTACCCAAATTTATAGTTCGACTCGATGGGAACACAAGAATATCAATAAGACCTTGGCAATTGAGGCGTCACTCTCAACCACACCTGTATATCAATAACTTGCAGCAGTAATAGTGATGGCAGTAGTATGATTCAAGTAACAAGCAGAACAGTAGCAGTGAACAAGTGTTTCCCAGTTTTCACCGGAAAAGTGAAAGTGTAACTCAGAGATTTAAAACGTAGGCATGAGGTGATAGCGGGGTGTTGCAAGAATGAGATTGATCATATAATAAGAAACAAATAACAATGGGACCTATCTCTAACTCCGATATATGTAGGTATGTGTTCCATATTTAGTTGTGCGTACTAACCAAGAGAATTTGCACAACATCTATTGTCCAACCTGCCCATTTCACCGGGGCCAACTTGGAACTACAGGTAATTAAGGTCTACCCTTTCGAATAGACCGGAACAATGCATTAACACTTCATGAACACATAGAATCCTCAAACTAAAACATCTCCCCCTTGTTTTCCCTATATGTCACGTTTAGGGTTCGCAGGTTCAACATAATAGCAGGTGATACACTTTGCAGATAAATACCAAACTCAAATATATGATGGGGCAATATAAGTTCAGTACTGAAATCATGCCACTCGGGCCCTAGTAGCAAGCATTAAACATAGCAAGAGTGCATCAACACAATACAAAAGTATCCTCAAGATAAAACCCTAAAATCCCGAACAACGGGTAGCATTACATGATCAATCTCATCCAATCCCCATCCACCTCACATGCCTACAGCGGACTACTCACACATGGTGATGGTGAAGGGGCTCATGGTCGATGGAGATGAAGGCGGTGATGAAGGCGGTGAAGACGGCCTCCGGATCCCTCCACCGGAGGAGAAATCCTGGATCAATCTGTCCCCGAAACGAAGATCGTGATGGTGGCGGCGTTCTGTTTCGCGAAAACTCCTCTCCTTCTAGGGCACACTTTTCGTATATATGAGGGGGTACGTCGAAGACCGAAGGCGAGGCGGTGCCCGAGGCCCATTTGGGTGGGCCCACGCGGCCAGGTACAGGGGCCCTCGAGCGCTTCCTTGTGTCCATCTTTGGTCCATTGCCTTCCTTTTCCATAAAAATTGACGTGGTATTTTTCCCCGATTTAATTTCCTGCAAAAATAGCCAGAGAAGAGACTTTGCTAAAAACAGCGTCAGATTCAGCAGTTTTATTCAAATATGAGAAGATTCCGGAGCAAATTATGAGCCAAAGTACTTGGAAAAGTAGATGCATTTTGGATGCATCAGTCGGTAACGAGATAAAACACAACATAGGATGTTGACGATCGTATCTCGGACTAGGGTAGTATCGAAGTAACAAAAGGAATGAACATATCATGTTAACGGTTCAACGACGATTTATTCTGGAATGCACAGGGACCGTCATAGCCATCCAGGTCTCCCTGATGGTCATTGGCGAGCGAGGGGTCTCGACCATGTCTGGAGTATTCCCGAACCGTAGGGTAACACACTTAAGGTCTTAGCGACGCTTGGAGATCGTTTTGGAATTATCGGAATAATAGAAATAGAGAGAGAAAATGAACCGAAAAGGTTCCGGTGGAATCGGAAGGGTTCCGGAGGAAGACCGATGAAAGTTCGGAGTGGTCCGGAAGTTGTTACGGAGTCACGGGAGATTAAATAATATGCAAATATATTAATTATGAATTATATATATTTAAATCTTAATTTAATATTAAATAAAAAGAGGAAAAATGGGAAAACACCTAGATGGGCCAAACCCCGGAGGGAAAGGCCCATATGGGGACCAACCCCAAAGGAGGGAGGTGCGGCTGGGCCAAGTGGCCCAACCAACCACCATGGGTGCGGCTGGGCCCATGGTGACCGGCACACCACCCCCTCCTCCTCCTTGTTTAGTCCCACATGGAGAGGGGAGGGATATTGACATCCCTCCTTCTCTAATAAATAGTGGGGCATATTAATTGGAAAAATACACAATAAATTCAGGATTTATTCCTATTGACCGAGGATGCCCCTCCGCCCACTTCCACCCTCTCTCCACCTCCCGCTGTGCGTGGTCCCCTTATAAGGACAGCGCGCGCGTGAGAAATCTATACCGCAGTATGCCGTCGTGATGCGGGATTGCACCCAAAAGTTCTACTTCCACTATATCGGCTGGATCAGAGAGCCCGGGAGTTGTCGTCAAGCTCCGCACGTGTGCGAGTACTCAGAGGCGCCACAGCCGTGGTGCCGGGGCGTCATCGTCACGCCACCTTCGTCGCCGTCTTTGTCGCGCCAAGTTCTTCGCGACCTCGAGGTCGGCTACGTCGTCTTCATTGACAACGCTTGTTGCAGGAGCGTAATCCCCGCTATCGGTCTACAAGGGTATGTTACCGATATCCCCTCTGTTACCGCATTACTAGATAGATAGATCCTTGGCTAAGTTCTGGTGTTGCGATAGTTAGGAATTTTTTTGTTTTCTGCTACGAACCCCAACACTTTCTTGGTTCTTATATAGCTTCTACCCATGTGAGAATTTAGAGCTTGTGTTCATCTCCATATCAAGCTCTAGTTCATCAAAAACGGATTTCATATGCATATCTTGTTGCGTTTTTTATATTGGAGGTTTTACCAGCTTATCTTTTCTAGAGAGGTCAAACTCTCTCCTTGTGGTTTCCTCCTCACATGATGGACTATGATGTGTATATGCATGATCTTGTAGGGCTTGTGATTATCTTCGAAACAAGTCCAAGATCATAGAAAACGGAGTCTTGATGATTATCTTGTTGAGTTTTGATGTTGGAGGATTTACCGGTTGTTCTTTTATAGAGAAGGTTTACCTTTCTACATTTGGTTTTATCCTCCCATGTTGGACTAAGATGTTTCTCTGCATGATCTTGTAAAGCTCTTCGTTGCGATTCCAACGAGCCCAAGATCATCAAAAACGGAGTTCGTATGCGAAAGTTTTGCCCGTTTTGGTGTCGGTGGTTTCTGCAGTTTTACACGGGCGGTAGTACCACCCCTACTACCGCGTCTACTACCGGATCTCATTTTTGGTACTGGTTTCGAGCGGTTTTTAACCCGGTAGTGTCCCGGTAGTGACCCGGTAGTACTCTCTGCCCAGTAGTACCGGGACAAGCCCGGTAGTACCGCCCCGGGGCAGAAAAACAGCCCAACGGGCAGATATTTCGGCACCTATTTAAGGGTTCTTCTTCCCCAATGTTTCAAAATAAGCTGAGCACATTTTTCCCCTCTCTTTCCTCCATTGTTGACCTTGGAAAAAGCTTGTCCATCTCTCAATCCCTCCCATGATTCTTGCATATCTTTGAGGGAAAGAGAGAGAAGATCTAGATCTACATTTCCACTAATCCATCTCTCCTCTAAGTGAGGGGAAGTCTCTTGATCTAGATCTTGGAGTTCCATTTGTTGAGTCCTTCTTTGTTCTTCCTCTCTTCTCCCCCATAAGCATTAGTTGCTTTTGGTGGGATTTGGGAGTGAATGATTTGAGCACTTCTTGTGTTCTTGCCATTGCTTTGTGCATCGGTTTGTGCTTTCCACGAGGATTCGTGGAAGTGAAAGTTTGTGAACTTGTTACTCTTGGGTCTTTGACCCTAGACGCCATTGTGGTGGTTGAGACCTTTTGTGGTCACTTGTAGCCATCCGGGAGCCCCCAATCCAGTTGTGGGTTGTGCCCCGGGTTGTTGTTGTAAAGGCTCCGGATTCCGCCTCGAAGGATTCCGATAGTGGAAGGTGAACCAATCCTTTGTGGTGCGGTTCATCGGAGAAGAAGGTGAGCCTTTTGTGGCGTTGAGACCAACCTGTTGTGGTGGTCTCACACCTCTCCAACGAGACGTACTCCCCTAAAAAGGAGGAACTCGGGAATACATCCTCGTCTCCGCGTGCCTCGGTTATTTCTATACCCGAGCTCTTTACTTACGCACTTTACATTGTGATAGCCTTCGTGCTTGAAGTATTCTCTATTGCTATCACCTTGTTGCTTGTCTGGCTTAGCATAAGTTGTTGGTGCACATAGGTGAGCCTAGTTTATTTAGGTTGTTGGCTTGTTAATTTAAACACCTACTTTTATTCCGCAATTATCAAGCCTAAACCGGAAAAGTTTAAATCGCTATTTACCCCCTAGGCGACATCCTTGTCCTTTCAAAGCTTCAAAATAACTGCGGATTGAAAAGACAACGATGTTTTCTTCAAGTTGAAATAAGGAAGAAAAATGACAAGCATTGTAAACTAAAAATAGAGGAGTCACCTTATGGAGTAGAAAATATTGGCCATCCACTGATACCGTTATATCCCCAGAACCATCTGAAAATATCCTGCACAACACGCAATGTTCAAGAAGCATATGTAAAACCAACCATAATGATTTCCACACTCGTTCACTGTGCCTGGAACTTTTTACCACGGAAAACATGAATCTTTCTTAGGAACTGTTACAAGGTGAAGCAGGCCACTACTAGTCATGTAACTGGTGCATTTTCTTACAGTTCAACGAGAGGAAATAATTCAGGGTTTGGTTCTAATTCAACTGCAATGAGCGGACCCGCATAACACCAATTCGTCCAAGTTAATGGTGCTTGTAACCCTAAGAAACAGTAAACTGCAACGAGCGTGATACGGGAATGTGAGATCCTGGCTCAGGGCTTAACAGGATTGATAGAATACTCATATCAACAAGTTGCAACTTCTTTTCTGGAAGCTCATCGAAGGAACTCCGAGGTTAAGCGTGCTTGGCCCGGAGCACTCCAAGGATGGTGACCGACCGGGAACTGGTTCCCGGGTGCGCACGAGTGAGGACAAAGTGCGCAGAAAAGACTAGTGTTGATCTGTGGGGCCAGTCTGGAGATCCTAGAGAGCTGCCAGGGGTGACAGGCCCGGCCCGGGGGTGGCCGGGGTGTTACAATTTGGTATCAGAGCCGACCCTCGCGGCAACACGGGCGTGTGCGGGTCAGGGGCGCGGACATGTGGAGCATGTGCCGGCACTGGGCGCACACACGTGTACCAAGAGGGGAAGTTCCTGGACTGGAGGTTGACCGACGAGGGCGTCGGTCTTCTAAGGGGGGAAGGATGTGAGATCCTGGCTCAGGGCTTAACAGGATTGATAGAATACTCATATCAACAAGTTGCAACTTCTTTTCCGGAAGCTCATCTGGAAGGAACTCCGAGGTTAAGCGTGCTTGGCCCGGAGCACTCCAAGGATGGGTGACCGACCGGAACTGGTTCCCGGTGCGCACGAGTGAGGACAAAGTGCGCAGAAAAGACTAGTGTTGATCTGTGGGGCCAGTCTGGAGATCCTAGAGAGCTGTCAGGGGTGACAGGCCCGGCCCGGGGGTGGCCGGGGTGTTACAGGGAACATAAGAAACAATAAATTAACCCTAAGCACCTCCAATCCCTAACTAAAATCGAACAAAAATTCGAGATTACTGCTGCACATATACCACTACCAAAACCAGAGAGAGTGAGAGAGAACGGTATTAATTCTTAACGAGAACGTAGCCGTACGACGGCGTGTAGATCTGGTGTCCCTCAAATCAGCAGGGATGGCGCAGTCACCACAAAGATAGGCACCGGTGGCCGATGAATCCGCAGGGGCGGCGCGCTCACCACGGTGTAGATCCAGCGCCGTCGAATCAGCAGGGGCAGCGTGGTCACCGCGGGTGGCGCGGCACCGCCTCCACGGTGAGAGCGGTCATGGGTTGAGCGGCAACGAGCCGGAGGGGTTTTGGTTGCACAACGCTGAGAGGGGGCCGGCGAGGGTAGGGTGGGGCGGGGAGCCGGGGGACGGCGCAAATCTTGAGTGGAAAGATACTGCTTCGGAGGGGAGGGGGAATAAGGAGTGGGGAAGAAGAAGATTAGCGGCGGCGAGGCTTGGACTTGCAAAAAATTTCTTCGATCCAGTGGGCCCACGCGTGCAGACAGAGATGAAAAGCGGGCTCAGCTAAAAAAATTGCGCGCTCCAGCGAAAAAGTTCGCGCGGTGACGACCAAAATGGCGCGGGACGGAATCGACGAGGCCCAAATTTTAGGGAACCTCATTTGCAAATTATTTTTGCACGTATATTCATCTTCCCCTAGAGTGTACTGTTCACTACTTTTCTTTACCTTGTGGGAGGTCGATGAGCTCTAGGGAAAGGACTTGGCTCTAGGTAAAATGGGGATTTCTAGTAGTGTGAGAGAGTATTCCGCATGCTCTATTCAAATGCCCAAGAGCTAAAGAAATCTGGTCAGGGTTGGGCATGAATGAGGTAATTTGCGATGCAATAATTCAGGAGTCGAATGGTGTAACGATGATTGAGACACTGCTGATAGATAATGCCGGGAGTTCTTTATTACCAGAGGTTAGAAGATGTGATTTGGCAGCAGTTGCAATATGGTATATATGGTGGGAGAGGAGGAAGGCGACGCATGGCGAAGCTTCCAACAGCCGATGTGTTTGGTCCAATCTATCATAGCTCTTGCTCTAAACTATAAGCGTGCCAAGAGGATTGGCTCTTCACCAATTGTCAGACATGGCTGGCAAAAACCTCCTGAAGATTATGTGAAGCTTAATGTTGATGCATCCTTCAACGTCGACTCTGGATTGGGCGGCACGGGAGCGATCTTGCGTGACCAGTTTGGAGCTTTTGTTTCAGGTTTCCATGGGACCCTTCAGTATGTGGAGGATGCTCTAACGGCGGAGGCGTGCGCCTTACGGGATGGTCTTATCCTAGCTGAGGACGTGGGTTGCAACAAGCTCCTACTTGAATCAGACTGCATGGAAGTGGTGGATACCATGCAAAATGGAGGCAATTCTTTGGGGGCAGCGGCGGCAATCTATGAAGAATGCACTTTTCTTTGTCGAAGTTTTGCTCGTGTTGTTTTTCTCATTGTCCTAGGGAAGCCAATAGGGGCATAGGGCAGAACATGATCTTGCAAAGTTTAGTGAGGAGAACCATGGTGTTTGGCATAGCAATCCTCCCATCTTTTTGAATGCCGTAATCGCAAACAATGTATCGTTGATTCCTAATTAATAAAGTTGCCGTGGTGGCTTTCCCTAAAAAAAAGTTATTTTCAAGTTATTTATGGCATAATGTGCAATTCATGTTTTTTTAGGCATAACGCGAATTGATGTTCTAGCACTAGCACTAGTGTGGTTCATCGCCCTCTTCTTCCGACATTGTCACACTTCCACACATCTCCTCTACCCCCACTCTCACCTAGGGTTGAAAATGATAAGGAAACTTTCCGTCGGTTTCCGTAGAAAAAGGAAACAAAGAGCAAAAAATGGAAAAGGAAGCGGCATTTTGCGGAAACAAAAACGAAAACGGCATATTCTAAAACGGAAATGACAAAGGAAACAATTTAGCAGTTTCCGACGGAAACGGAAACGAAATGGAAAATTCCGTAAATATAAATACGGAAACTTTCCGTAAAACCATCGTAGGGATGCGACCATGGACAACCACAGCCTACCTGCAAACGAGGCCTGGGCTAATTAGGCCCATTAGATTAGACTATTAATAGTAAACCCTAATTAATCTAATTAGAGATACATGCAGCGTGCGATCACACTCCATACATGGAGTTGAACTGATGTGTTGCGAAAGCCTATGTGGTGCTTCATTGCTGCTGAAGCATACATTTTTCTAAGACTATATTTTGTTAGCAAAATGAGTGTCTTAATGTCTATGTGGAACTATTTTTTGTGAGCTTTTGTGTGTGTCGAAGTGTTAAACTATGTGTGTGGAACTACACGTTAAACTGTCGCTGGCGCAAGGCGAAAGGAAACGAAAACGATAATGCATGTTTCCTTCCGTTTCCGTTCCGTTTTCAACCCTACTCTCACCTCCCTCTCCCAGTTGAAGGTAAAAAGAAAATGACTGAATAAAATAGTGGTGGATCCCAGCCCAGATGAAGGACTGCAGTTGTCCTGCCCAGCGAGCGCCCAGAGACCGACAGACGGTTTGATAGCAAGGACGACAACACAGGCATTCAGGCAACAGCGCAGAGCGGAACACTCTGATGTTTCTTTCCAGCCATGTCTCCCAGGAGACCCATAGGAGCAGCGACTGAATCCTCTTAACATGTTCAAAAGCCGTTTTACTAACAACAAACCTCCTGAATGTTGCTTTGCTGCCTCCAGTAATAAGACGGAGGAACAGCCCTGAAATAGCGATACCCGGCGCCAGATCTCAAAGGAGACAGGTCAAGACAGGAAAAAATGGCAAGTAGACTCAAGCTCCAGGTTGCACATCTGACAAGAATAGCAGTTGGGCCAGCCTCTACGCAACAGCTGATCAGCGCACCACAGCCAGTTCTGAAGGAGCAACCAAGAGAAGAACTTGCAGGGTGACGGGTCGGAGTCCAGACCTGCCAAATGAGCTTCTTGAAGGCAGAGCCGCAACGGCAATCTGCAGGAGGTAAGCTGACTCAGCCGAGTAGCAATTTCAACTTCATGACCCCAAGTTGCAGAGCACAATCCGAACTGAGGCAATCTTCCGGATTCGCTCTGCCTTACACCACTGTGCAAGCAACGGTCCGATCAAGTCCTTAGGCTGTTTGATGTGATTAGCAGTTTTGTAATATTTTGATCAAGTTTTGCCGGCCTGGCAGCACGCCGCTTGCACTGTAATGCACTAATGCAGGCGTACAAGTGAAGACTGGAATCAATCTAACTGTACATGTCCTAGACAGGAGTACGATCAGTCAAATGAACAGTAAGAACATAAGTTTTAAAGTTGTTTATTGATATCATTCAAGACAGCTTATTTGCAAACGTGTTCACAAACTGAAGCACAAAGCTATAAGCCTGGCAACTCTAAGCACAGACCTCACTGGGAGCTCAAAGATTGTACGCTTCTCATGAAGGACGATATTCTATTTGGGTCCTTACTTATACCATCAGGAGAACATATTCCACTGCTAACATCCAGGCCATTTGGTTTGAGAGCAGAAGCGGCTTGACAAACGTTGTCCGTATGAAGGCCTCCTGCTAACAGCCACCCATTCTTGCTTTTGACCGACGGCATCCGAAATTTCTCCCAGTTGAATCCTTTGCCACTGCAAGCAAATACAGAACTCTTTAATCAGACTTGCAGGTTTAAGATCGATATATGTTTCCAAACAATAAAATGTTACATAGTAAATGGCTATTCACTCAGAAATTATATAGGAAAAAACTGAGAGAGAATATTTCGAGGAAGCGTATACATGTGTGTGTCCACCCCCGGCACTACTATGTTACAGGGACATGAGAGCCTTATTTGTCATGGGTCAAGCACATTCACCATAGAACATACAAGAGTGCGCACTTTGTATAAGATGAACACGATGTCTATCCTATGAACCACCAAGTCCCCGCAGGCCTAGTACTCGAAATACTAGACTACCAGAGAATCAACTGTAAAATAAAGTATTGCTTTCTTTGGTTGGTAATTGATGATATAAGTTGAATAAGAGCTTCGGTAGTCTCCATTTTAAACTAATATAACATCAAACATCAAGATAGCAATCGAATGAGCAACATTATGTACCTTCCACCCTCTGCACTGTCCACCAAAAACCAGTCGATGGCATATTCTTCACTGGGAGGAGAATTGATAAGCTCTCCATCTGCATCAGCATTTAGAACATATACAATTCGATTGTTCTTGGCAAGAGCAGGAAGTAGTGCTCGGGAGCTATCTCCATGAAGCTGTATAGAAGCAACAGATTTGTAAAGACTAAGCACAATTACCCACTGTATATTCTACAGAGCAGGAGATCATGGAAATGCACCTGAATGAGTTGAAGGTTGCATGAATCAGATACTCTTAAGATGGTCTCTTCGTCATCATCAACAAACACACCAACAGGTTCAGCCCCGTACGACTTTGCTACTCTGGATATTTCTTTCGCATCGGACAGCTGGACAGATCGCTTGGAGTTAGGCCAAAGAATCATCCCAATAAGTTTAGCTCCGGCCTTTGCAGCACATTCTGCATCTCTAGCAGATGTGATACCACACATTTTGACTACGGGCTTGTTTCTTTCAGAGTCCTCTGCACTGTATCTGGATGATGAGGAAATGGAAGCACCGACTCGTCTGTTGGACGAATATTCCATTTTAACTACAGACAACCTTGGACGCCCTAAACAATAAAGTGAGAGTTAAAATTGAGTGTAGTTGGGAATCTATGGGGCGTTGTTAATTCTAGTTTCTACTGGTAAGCCCAACAAATGACAAACTTGCAGTATTCCGAAAGCGCTGAGGAAAGCGGCGCGGATGAATGAACATAGAAGGGCCAGAGAAGACTCACATTTGCTTGTCGGTGTAGCAACCCGCAGCGGCTGCTTGGTTGAGAACGCTGTCTCCATAGCTGTTACACGGCAGAATCAAAGGAACACGTACGGTTTTGAGCCACACAAATGGCACACAATTGAGCAGAGCGCGGCGGCACAAGCATTCCATCGAACAGGTACCGTGCAACCAGGATGACTAGAAAAACTACTACCAGAAAGAGTCGAAAGGGCGAACCTGAGGAGGAGCAGGGGCGGCCGGGTAGCGCCTGGTTGGGCAACCGCGTTGCCTCTGCGGTCTCTCAACGGCGTGGACGAGCGACGAGATGGGGAAAATAAAACGAGGAAGGAACGGAGCAGCCCCGTCCGGCAGTAGTGCCGTGCCGCCGCGTTTGTGTCGTTCACCTACCGCTCACGTGGCTGGAATTGTCCTCGACGAGCAAAATTCACCACCGATCTACTCAGTTCCTAGGAGACCGTCATCAGCATCCTAATTCTATCTCATGCATTAGTATGTCCCCTCGCAAAAAAAGGGCCCCTTTGGGTCGATGGACTTGTAAAGGAATTTTGTTCAATCCATCAGATGTTCTCCCTTGTGTGGAATAATACATGTTACCTCCGTTCCACTCCACAATTCTTTTCGTGGTTTTAGTTCAAATTGTTGTCGTGGTTTTAGTTCAAATTTGAAATAAAACCACAACAAGAATAGAAAATTATCTCAGCCCTATGAATCCACATAATGAGGTCGCAAGAGTCCTAAGAAATTACTAAATCAGAATTTCGAAATACCACTAGTGTGGGAATAATACATGTTACCTCCGTTCCACTCCACAATTCTTTTCGTGGTTTTAGTTCAAATTGTTGTCATGGTTTTAGTTCAAATTTGAAATAAAATCACGACAAGAATAGAAAATTATCTCAGCCCTATGAATCCACATAATGAGGTCGCAAGAGTCCTAAGAAATTACTAAATCAGAATTTCGAAATACCACTAGTGTTTATCGCCACGCTTTGTGATCCTTGAACTATACTTTGGAACATGTTGCTCAAAAACCATGCAAATAAAACGGATCTCACAACACCGCCGAATCAGTTGCCTTGCCGCGTTTCAAGCAATTTGCATACACATCAGAACAAAATAACAGATAAATCAGTGGCTGCTGCATTCAGCATGGCTTTCATTTAACAACATCCACAACACAACATTAGATGTATCTACAAGGAACAGCGGCAGTAGAAACGTAGTATTCTGGAGTTCTCATGGTCGCATATACAGATAGCTAGATACACGCAAAGCGCAAGGTAAAAGGGTCTCATAACTTGTGTCCTTACGCATATGGATCAAGGAACCACCAAATGACCCAGCGTGCATGCAGGAGACACCGGTGTTCTAGGTCTCCTTCCCTTTCGCCACCCCCCTGGGTATCTTGCTCAGAACCTTGGTATCCAGCACCTCGTAGTGCTTGCATGCCTCGGTATGGGCCTTTCCGGCGAAGTGGTCCACCTTGTCCTGGTACTTGTCGTACAAGATCGGCACCGTGTGGATCATCAGGACAGCTGTTCAGTATCTCAAATGTATCAGTCCAACTAGCATAAAACACCAAACTTTTCGGAAAGTCATTGTGCAAGTTATAAAGACGCATTACCAATGTAGATCAAGGTGAGGAAGTCACAGCAGCTTCCCAGTGCAGAGAGAACCCAGAGAGCAGCAATCACCTAAAAAAGCACATGATAGCTATTAGACAATCCTCGAGCAACAGACCCATTGTGTGTAAATGTAGTGACAGAAACGTACACCAAGGAATTTCTTCAGATCATGCCCCATCGCTATCTCCCGAGACAAGTGAAGGGCTCTGTTGACGTCGCTGCGCAATGCCCGTGCCACATTCACAGCAGCATCTTCAGATATCTGAATGACAGGAAAATCCGGGGGACTCCTGAAAAAATGTAACACTTGATGTAATGATGGAAGCAGTATCAACCTGAACACATCAAAATAACCATATATATCTCACTTCTTGATGAAGGTTATAGCTTTGGACCACAGGAACAAGACGGCCAGGACTCCAATCATCACATGGGATATCAGAGTTAAGAGGTGGTAATCGAGCACTTCAAACAACATCCATATGACAGTTGCGCCACCGATCACTACAGCAGTTGTCTTCTTGTCTTTCCATAACAGCACGTCAGCAGCTGCACAGGACGGTACCATAATTAGCAAACAGAGCAATCAGAATTGTCATAAGCAGCATGACTTAAAGATTTACTATACTGCATGATGCTGTGTCCTCTTAATCAATGGATCTAATTGCAGCTACTTCACCCATCCCATGTACAAAGAGCATAACATTTTTTCTTGAGAACAACATGACATGTGAAACCTTTTAAGAGGTTATTACTAATCAAATACATAACTAATCAACAACTTGTCGCATTTTAGGAGTTTATGTATGTCTCCATATATCAATTTGTGATCACCAAACGGCACAGGAATAAGAGAAACTAAGAATTCACTATGCCTGCAAATGTACATATGGGATTTTCGATTTCTCCATAATCTGAAGCTTAATTTAAATATTTCTGAGTAGGATGCATTTGTGTATTATCGTGCATCTCTTACACAATCCTGAGACTGAAACTAACACCCCCGTGCCTAATCCGGATCCTCCCTACAAATCCAAATAATTAACCTTTTCCCCTTACACCAACAAAGAAAGTAGCGTATTCAGAGAAAAGAGGATGCTTCTCATGGATCAGCTATACTTCTGCCAAATCAAAGTTATAATTGTAAGGATCGCTCTGTATAGCAGCATATCAGACAACATTCCTTAGATTATGTTGAAAGAATTTTTTGTAGCCAATAAGGTTCAACAAGATAGTAACTGAAACTTCAGAAAAGTGGACTAAACAGATCCACAAGTCCATGCTTTTCCCTTTCTGAAAAATGGTTCACAAGTCCATGTGGATTTTGATAAAGTAGATTGAAGAGAACCTAAATTCAAGTGTGGGTTCTCAGTTAGAATATAATTGTTGTTGCCACTTGCAAGAAGCCACCAACATGAATCATTACAATCCTTCTAGGCGTAACATATCATCCATAGGAAACTGGATAAAAAGGTGGTGATTCCAACAAGGCTCAACTTTCGATTTTCACACATACCGTCATCATAACATCTACTGGGTCAACAAGAAAGCAGTAAAAGGTTCGAAATGAACAGCATATACTCGACTTCTATTGAATCATTCACATGGATTACGAGGAATCAGAACAGTATCCCACATAGCTAAAACAGAAAGCAGTGGTCTGGGTCCACAGCACATGAACCTCACAGTTTGTTCAGCCTAGAAGGTACAAGGAAACCTTTGAGTGAGGTAACTGCGTATATTATCTCCAGGCCGAGGAAGTCAAACGCCAACAGTCCAAACAAAAATTCAGAAAATTAAAGGTGGGTGCTTTCTTGGGGTAAAAGATGGCTTCTTACCTTATCATTTCAGAATTAGCTATGTGGACAGGCTACACGTTTTTATAGCTCACGCTATCCGCAATGAAGTTGAGCGCACCCAAGCTCAAATTTAGATAACGACCCCTAGGACAACGAAAAATGATTGCAGACAATCGAAGATCTAAACCAACGTTATTACAACACGCATCATCGACTAAAGAAACTACAAACCAAAAGGGAGTAGCTAAACTACCAGTCAACTGAGCCAAGTACTTTCTCTGGCTAACTGTTAGCTAAAAATTTTTTTTTTTTTTGCGGGAAAAAATTTGTTAGCTAAACACTTCCCAGCTGCATCACACAGACACCCTCACCCACACAGAAAATAGCAAATCTCCCACTCGTAGCACAAACTAATACTACTTGAAAAATAACGAAATCGAGCACGAATAGTAGCAACCAAGATTTATCTACAAAAGAGTACCAAGGAAAATATAGCAAGCGTTGGTACTAGACAAAAAAAAAGGAGAAAGGAAAAGAAAGTTCGTACCTTTACCACCTCCAAGCACCTTATGCACGGAGGTGTCCTCAGGGAGCAGCTTGAACCCGCGGGACCTGACCGTCGTGTCGGGCGCCGACGCAGGCGGGGCCGCCTTCTCCGGCGAAGCGACGGCCTCCACGGTCGGCTCCACCGACGGCCGCGAGGCCAAGCCGCCCTCGGCTGGCGCTGCCGGGGTCGGCGGGGGCGCGGCGACGGTCTCCTCGACTGGATCGGCCATGGATGGAGCAAACGAAGCTAGACGAAAGCTAAACACGAATTCCCCCTCTGTTCTCGTAAAGCGTGCAGTGTGCGGAAGTGTGGCTTTGCTGCCTCCTCTTTTTCTTCGGCGGAGGAAAGATGGTGGAGATCTCTAGAATATCGGGGGAGAGGGACGGCCGTCAGGGGACGCCGTCACGGCGCCTTTCGGTGGTGGACCAGGTACGCCGTACGCGCACCCGGGAAAGGTGTACCGTACTTCTATACACCATCTCCAACACATACTTAAAATAGGGCACTTTGAAAATAGTTTTGGAGCACCAAAAAATTGGGTGATAAAAAAGGTAGGGTACCATAAATTTTCTTTGCACATAGTCTAAAATAGAACGGAATTTTTTTCTTCTGCGGTAGCAGATGATGTAAAATAGGGCATCCAACACATTGAATTGTTGAAATTTGATCATATTTCAAACTAGAAACGCACAAACCAAAAATACATACTTAGATATATTAAAATACAAAATACAGAAACACCAAGCAATTGGTTTTTGAGAAAAATAGGGTACCAGAAATTTTTCTATATGGACGAAAATAGTGCAGCATGGTTTTTCTGCGGTAACAAATGATGTAAAATATGGCACCCAATACTTTGAAAATTTGAAATTTGATCGTACTTTAGATATTTCAAACGACGAAATGCACAAACTAAACATACATACTTAGATATTTGAAAATGCAAAAACTAAACATGATAATTTAACATATTACTATAGCTTCCTACGGACACATGACGACTCCTTCCACGGTTCGTCCCAGCCAACACCATCAGATTCATCTTCTCTAACTCAACCTTGATCATTGTAAACCTCGTCTTTCTTCTTGCTCTACACATCCCGCCTCGCGAAAAAATCATACTCCGTCTGCACGAGTTTTGAACGTGACGTGGCGAACCTCGCCATAGCTGTTGCATCGCTCTCACGGGCGGTGCATTGCTTCTGGCTGGCGATGTCCGACAAATTGTGCTCAGACCTGGGTCGACGTACCTCCAAGCTACGACGTCGTACGCGCGTGTGGCCAGTTCTGGTAACTTGAAGGTCTTGTGCCAGTGTTGCTTAAAACGTCGCACGTTAGCTCGGAGACCGGAGCTGAACGCCGCGGTAGCCCGTGCTGCTCCTCGGCTTGGCGCCGCAACATTTTCGGCTCGGTGGCCGGTGCGACGGAGTGGTGGGAGAATTTCACGCTAGCGGTTGAGCTAGACGCGGCCACAAAAAATTTCATGCGTACATACGATGTACAGTACATATAGATCTCACGAATATATCTTGCTAACCGCTCAAAAAACCGCTCAATTTGTTTTGTGGCGGAATATTTTTTATCGCTGCATTTATCAAACATGTACGCGTAGCAGTTTTGCTTTGCCGATGGTAAAGTAACGGAATGCAGAATACGTCGGCACAACCGTGGCCGCAGACGGAGATGCAGTAGTGAATCATGGTGCTGTGCGGACGTGGCAACCGCGGAGGACGACACGCGAACCCACGATTTTTTGCTGGAAAGGTCCGGGCCGACACGTGCAACTGTTGCTCTGGACTAGCTGAACCGATATGGGTGGTGGTGGTGCCTCTTCCGGCGTGCCACGCGTGTCTCTGCCCACCGCCTGAACCCAAAACAAACCAAAGAGGTCATTGACCTGCTCCGAGCGATATATTCGTCGTGTAGGAATTTGGGATGTTTTGGTGCATACAACAATGGGGAAAATGCTGAAAAGATCTAGTAGGAATATCTGCCTTGCCTCGTTAGGGCAGGTGCACCCATTATTTAAACCATATTTTAAAATATCAAAAAGAATTGTGCGTGTACATAGGGACATTTTACGTCTGCACAAAAAGTTTCGCCAAATAAGAATTATTTTTTGTGGCTTGTGTAAAAACGACAAAATGTCTCTAAAAAATAATTTGAAACACAAGAATTAATCTTTTTTATACTCCATGACAGAAAACATGTCTTTTTTGGCGAAATGTTTCGTGCGGACATAAATGTCCGGATATACACCAGAAAATTTTGTTTGATTTTTTTCATTTTGAAATACATCTAAAAAGCATTTTTCATGACGAAAGCATCTAGAACTACAAAACAATGTGTCCAAGGATTTCTTTCTTTTGTAAGGATTATTGACAAGGTAGTCATTAGTACGTGTCGTGAAGACAGTGTAGTACACTATTTTTTTTCTTATGTCAATGGTTTGGACTTTGGAACGAAAATGATCTGTACGAAATCAGTTTCGTTCACCTTTTTGTGAGTGAATATATAATTTCAAATCTAAATTGGAACTGCTATAAATTTGGTAGCCGATATTTGACATGTTTACGTTATACAACGCATCCCAGGTCAAGCCTCCCCATACGCTTAATCGTACACCTTGATTTTACCTGTCAGTCTGTCACCCATATCCATATATGTATGTGGATACAAAAAAAAAATGCATACCCGTCACTTTCGTATAAATAGATACACACGGGTAAATATAGTCGTGTTGCAACACAACGAAATGAGTGGACACATATAACCATAATTTATAAAGAGCAACATATTATTTAAAAAAAACGACACATACTTATAAACAACATCATATTGTACATATTTGTCCGTAAATAAATGTTAAATAACAACAAATAGTTATACAACTTAATTCACAAACTCCCAACAAAGTATATATCTAATTTGATTATACATAAGGCAATAAAATAACGGAAATCCATTTTGACACGTAGGACTAGATACTACTATTATGAAAAAAAAATCGCAATGCCAAAAAAATTTGAAAAAAAAATTTAGATGTACATACAACCATTTTATGAAGGCGCACAATTTTTTGTTACAAAAATACATTTTTGTGCCATGTGTAAGAAAGACAAATAAATGTCTAGGAAAAGTTATTTTTAAGCACCGAATTTGTCTTTTTTATACATAACACAAAAAACATTATTTTTTTGTGAAACTTTGTGTGACAACATAAAATGTTAGGAGGTATTCCCTAAATTTTGTTTCAGAATTTTTTGAAATTTTAAAATATTTTTAAAACGCACTTTGCATAATGAGACCAGATAATCCTGTGAGTCAAAACACCATGCCCATAAAATAAGCATTACAATAAATGTTTGACACTATAACAAGTTGTGACGGTTGAATGGGTACAGCGGTACAGGATTTTTACCCGCCAAGTGTGATATGAGGGTAATGGGTAGCCATTGTCATCCCAACACTAATTGGCAAATTTTGGGAGGTTAGCAAGATAAGTTGGTAATCAACCGATTCATTGGCATCTTTTGGCTTGCCTAAATATTGTAAGTCATATGTCCCACCAACCACAAACAGTTTTTTTCTTTGGCTTGTCTATATTATTTGGTGATACTAGATTTGTTCATTTAAAAAAAAATTACAAGTTGGTAGAGGAAGAGAATAGGCTCCCCTACTAAAATATGTTTCTTCAAAATGTTACAGAACTAGGCTCCCGACCTCCTTTTTAGGAGATCATTTACGTCTATTTGTACACAATAAAAGGAAAATAAAAAAGAAGGGAATAGAATATACGTGACGAAACATTGTCTAGCCGCGTTGCACAAGATAAACATGACAACATAAAAGATTACATAGTGCATGGAGGAGTGCTACGTGCGCCATCTAATGGCTTGTTTGGCTGTCCGGGTTAAATATTCCCGGGAAAATAATCCCGGTCGGGAATCTGAAGAACCAGGTGTAAAACCCTGGGATTCTATTCCCGACCTTCGGACTAGGGGAAAATTCTCCCCGGGAAAAGGCCGGGATCCCGCCGGGATTGCAGTTACCAAACAAGCCCTAAGGGTATCTCAACACCAAGACCTTGAAAGTTTCCACAATATCACACCTACATAACCGGCGTGATCACCACGACACCTTATTACACCACATGCTAGTCAAGGAGTGTTGGTCGGTCAAGGCATTGACCGTAAACTCAAGTAACAAGGGCACGATAGTATAAGCCATGCAAGTCGTGAGACCATCAAAGAAGATGAACCTTGACCGCAAACCTTGCCATAATAACAGTCTTGAGAATTTTACAAGGTAAGTTCAACCGAAACGAACTAGGATTACATATTTCACCACAATAAGAGTGATCATCGCCCTAGGATGGTCTCGATCTTGCACAATAACACAAGAGGAGAAGCATACGTCAACGTCGTGACAACATAAGGCGGGACTGCTAGATCCATCTTATGCCATAGCCAGAATATCAAGAACCAACACCATAGGATTAAGGAGTCCACAAATCCACAATGTTGTCTCCTAGGAGACCATTCCTCCCTACGGACGCCACTAGTCCACCATGAAGATCCACGTCAACAGTAGGAACAAGGGTTCTATATGACGCCTTTTACAAGATGAACAACACCTACGAGCATCACCATGGCTAAAATTTGCTCAAAATGGCACATGTCCCCACCCTGAAGGGACAAAAGAAAGTGTCAGGGAGGAAACCTTAATTTCTTGGCACCAGTAAGTTTCTATAGATCCTTTCGACTATATATACAAGACTACTTACTCTTATATAGATCCACAAGCTTGGAGCGTGAATAGTGGAAGTGTACCAGATCCACAATCATGTTTTCACCAAGTGTTAATGCTTTGCTCCGGTGCTCTATTAAAAGGAGTACCTTAATTACCATTTAGGTTCCATGATTGGCCCCGCTGAAACGGGATGGTTGGACAAAAGATGTCATGCAAGTTTCTTATTTCAAGCACGTATGACTATATATGGAAAACATGCCCTACATATGATTTATGAACTAGATGTCTATCATGAGTTAGTTGCAATTTTATCAATTGGCCGACTGTAATTTGTTCACCCAACACTTGTTCTATTCGTTTGGAGAGTTACCTCTAGTGAATGCTGGGAAGCCCGGTCCATATTTAGCCACCTAGTATTTTCTGACGCTATTGCTCTGTGTTACTATTGCTGCTACTACTTTACTGTTACTTTTACTCTCATATTACTGTTGCTTTCACATCACTTTTGTTACTAGTGCTTTCCCAGTGTGGCTGAATTGACAACTCAACTGCTAAGACTTATAAGTATTCTTTGCCTCCCCTTGTGTCGAATCAATAAATTTGGGTTTCACTTCCCTCAAAGATACTGTTGTGATCCCCTACACTTGTGGGTTATCAACAGTCTTGAGAATTTTACAAGTAAGTTGACGACCTACACCGTCAAAAAGCGCTAAACAACCGAAACGAACTAGGATTACATATTTCACCACAATAAGAGTGATCATCGTCCTAGGATGGTCCTGATCTTGCACAATAACACAAGAGGAGAAGTATACGTCAACGTCGTGACAACATAAGGCGGCACCGCTAGATCCATCTTATGCCAGAGCCAGAATACCAAGAACCAACACCATAGGAATAAGGAGTCCACAAATCCACAATGTTGTCTCCCAGGAGACCATTCCTCCCTACGGACGCCGACACAAGTCCACCATGAAGATCCACGTCAAAAGTAGGGACATGGGTTCTGTATGACGCCTTTTGCAAGATGAACAACACCTATGAGCATCACCATGTCTAAGATTTGCTCAAAATGGCACATGTCCCCACCCTAAAAGGCCCAAAGAAAGTGTCAGGGAGGAAACCTTAATTTCTTGGCACCGGTAAGTTTTGTTGATCCTTCCGACTATATATACAGGACTACTTACTTTTATCTAGATCTACAAGCTTGGAGCGTGAATAGTGGAAGTGTACCGGTGCGAGGGAGGTGCGGCGATTTCCCTCCGAGAAGACTCGAGATACTCTGCAGGAGGATGTGAGAGTATATTTCTTTTCTTCTTTGGCTTACCATTTCTTTCTCTAGATTTGGTTAGTTGGTTTGCTTTGATTTTTGTTGTTAGGTTTTTATGGTGTAGAGTTTTTCCTTCTAATACAAAATAACACACACTTTGATGTCTGTTCTACAAAATTAGGATCTTACCGAAATTTATAAGCTACGGATGATCACGAATATTGAAGGAGAGCTTTCAGGTATAGGGCGACAGCAACTACAACCTACTGGCTCCTACATGGAAAAGCTCGAGTATTACGCATCAGCCACCAAAGCCAGGCCAAAACCAGATCCACTGTCATCTCATCGCCCATCCAGGCCTACAGGAACAAGATGAGGAACATTTGCTATACAAGTCGTTGGTTCCATCTGGAATTATTCAGCAGATCGAGGTCCTTTTGTTGATATGCTCTTGTTTCAGCTCAGATGAAGCGAATAAAACTCCAGAGAAAAGATGAGTTGAATCGACCTGGCGTGATAGATACTACCGCATTGCGGATGCATCGCGTTTCATTTTCAAGCATGCAAGATTGCAAGGGCCGTGCCCCGTGCGTGAAGGTGGGCTTGCTGTTATGGGCATTAAGTCAAGGCGAACGCTAGGCGTCAGTCGGCTGTAGGGAGGCTTCCCTACAGCCGCCTCCAGAACCGTCAGATTCATTTAAGTGAAACAATCTCGCGCGTTCGATCCGTGTAGCAAAAATGATTCGCGTGTAGCACTTTGTATCTATGTATGTAACATCGCATGTAGCAAAGAAAATTCAGAAAATGCTGTGCTCGATAAATGTAGCAAAAAAAAAGTCAAACACAACATATTTTTTTGTGGCATGTAGCACTGTGTGTAGCAATAAAATATCAGATCCATAAAACTTGCGACGTGTAGCAAAAACGAATGTAACATTTTAAACACAGCCATGTAGCAAAAATCAACCAGCCATGTAGCAAAAATCAACAAGCAATGTAGCAAACCCAATTTGTTGTACCAAAATGTTTGAAATGTCACTTTTGAAGAAAATCAATGTAGCACTTTGCCGTGCTTATCCAACAAAAACCATACTCATATGTAGCAAAATCCCCAAAAAACTGACCTTCATATCATGGAGGCGCTGCCATGGCTGATTCAAAGGTCGCCGGCGTAAATTCGACACGCTGGAGGTCGGTAGGAGCAAGATCGAGTGAACATCTAGCACATAGCATCCATGGGGACCTCCGCCATGGCGTCCATGGTGCCTAGTTGCGGTGATGCGGTGGGATCAAATCAGGGGCGCCCGTGGGGAGCAAAGCCGAGATGGCGGCAGGGATCCGGCGGCGCTTGACGTACTCTTGCACGGACCACGGCGCCAGCAAGCGCTAGATTCCGTGCCAAACCGGCAAAGGGAACATGTGGTCGGCTCGGCGAGGATGTGGTCCGCCGACGGGGCGATGGTGCTTGGCGCGGGGATAGGATATGGAGTCACCGGCCGGTATGGGGGCTGACGAGGGTGGCGGTGGGATCGTCAGCGTCGGTGGCTAGCTAGGAGCGGCGGCCGGGATTCGGACCTGGGATAGGAGATGGAGTCGCCGGCCGGTATGGGAGCTGACGAGGGTGGCGGTGGGGTCGTCAGCGCCGGTGGCTGGCTAGGAGCGGCGGCCGGGATTCTGACCTGGCCAGCGAGCGGAGGACACGGGGGCTTTTGTTGCCATTCTTTTTGCTCAAGTTGTAGCAGATCAGGTCCTGGATAGTTCTTGCCTGCTACAGATCAGGCTGCAATGGAAGAGAAGGGAATAAATACTACAATCTTGCTCCTCTTGCCCATCGTTGGTTTTGCTACCCAGGACGGCTCTGTTCTTCGAACTGCGGGCATACTGCCTAGTTGTTGAGGGATTCCGTTGGGGAGTGGTGAGAATGGGGAAGAGAGAAGAACTCGTAGCAATGGCAGAGAACGGGAGTGCGATATGATTTCAGGGTTTGTTTTGCGAAACTGTCGGGTGGGAAGAGCTGGGCTAATATGAGCGTTCGTACACGATCCGACGGTTCAGATAGGCATTTTCAGATTTGCAGAAGTTAGGCCATTTTCACCTGATACGTCCCCGTGCCACGCTCATTTTGTTTTCTATCGTAATACATAGACTTGTTTTATTTTTATTTTTATGCCTTCTATTACATGTTGTTTTAGTAAATTCAATAGATCAATATAATGACGTAGTCCATTGTATATATATAACTTCAATACCTGAAAAAGTGCATTTTAGTAAAATAAATAGTCTTTTATTTCATGCAGAACTCTAGAGGTGAAATCTTCTATATCTAAATAGGAGATCCCCACTGCCTGATTTATCTCAACATGCAAGCATGCCACGTCATAGGTCAGCCGTGTCCCGTTTCTTCCATCCGTTTCACCACGTCAGTCGGTTTCACTTTAGGGCTCGCTTGGAATACCGTATACTAACCAATTACCCCCGTAATTTCCGTCGGACGTCCAAAGGTCCTCCTAAAAATCCGACCCACTTAGTGCAAAGTCCAGTAAAACTTTACGGAGCGGAAATCCTCCCGATATTCCAATCGGGGCCTTAGTTTGTTTGGTTACCTCCGTAGCATGCAGCCCATCTTATTGGCCCAGCCCACATGCAGCCCACTCCATCTTCATCGACGTGGTCATTGTTTGGCTTCTCAATCGATATCTTCAGCGGAATAAATCTCGCTGTCGACCACAACCATTGATGATTTGCGTTTGCTCTTCCCAATCAACCACGTGACAACGAAATCACTTCCTCTCCCCACGATCTCCACGAGAATCGGAAACTGACGCAGGCATCCGACGAGTTTGCGCATAATTTCCCCGTTAAAACTGTTAAGAAACTTGGGCCGTACGTGGCGTACGGGACCCATTAAGGTGGGCTCTCCCCACGTTTATGTTTAAGTGGGTCTTATCTCTCTATCTTTTCCTCCTATATAAGCAAGGTAATATTGTACGTAAAGAAAGTTTTACCTATACCCTGTGTTTCTACTTTTCTGTACGTGTGTTCTTCGCCTCCGTCTACTTCGACCACGCTGCACATCCTCGGACCGGCTAGCCGGCAGAAGTTGTGCAACACGTTATCAGCACGTGGCTATCCGCCGAGCCGCCGTCGAGCCTACCTCAAGTAGGTTCCCTGCACCGATCGGGAAGGTATAACCACAATCTG
Source organism: Poa pratensis (assembly GCA_947311845.1). Taxonomy (NCBI): domain Eukaryota; kingdom Viridiplantae; phylum Streptophyta; class Magnoliopsida; order Poales; family Poaceae; genus Poa; species Poa pratensis. Next base: position 29,462,012 of record CAMZMU010000080.1, on the reverse strand, counting down.
ATCGCAAAAATGGATTCGTATCGCAATTTTCTTTCCGTTTTTGTGTCTATCGTATTTCTTTGATGTTACCTAAGGTGTTGATTTCCCTCCCGAGAGCCGAGCTGACGAATACGTCGCCGACCAATGTCGATGCTCTCGGATTCAGGGGGGATTTGTTGACATCACCGTAGGGAGTCGGCACAGACGCGACCCTGATGGTCACGGTACCACCGCGGTGCACCAGCTGTGCGACGCGCCGTCTCGATTCCAGATGAACGAACGATGAAAATTGACATCCAAAGCGTCGGCGTAAGAACGTTGTCGGCTGACTGCTGTAGAGCTGCTCGTCGTGTGTTGCATAGGTCGGCAAGCCGCCACGCAACACACCGAGCCTCGCACTACGTGGCGCCGTCGTCGAACTTCCGCGCGAGCTGACGGTCCAGATGACCTCGCCGACCTCCGTGCGCGCTCGTCGCCCTGCTGGCCACGCAAGCACACCCGAGGGCACTGCCGAACGCCGCGAGCCCTGCTGGCTGCGTCCGTCGCCGCGTAGCCGGCACGCCCCTGTTCCCGTGCCATGGACACCCACGTTCGAGGCCCTGCTGGCCGAGCGCCGCCGCCACGCGCTGGCACACCACCGCCGCCCCCTGCACCCCGCCCCGTTGCTCGCGAGCCCGCGGCCGGCCGCACCCGACCTCGCCGGTTGCCGGCCTCGCCAGCGGCGACGGCCGCCGCCACCCGCGCTGGGAAGCTAGCTCGATCGATCCGATCGGCTAGCTGGATCGATCAGCCCAGCGTAGCTTGCTGGTGGGCCGGTTTTGGCCCATTAACATGCAGCGCTCACCTGCTAAAAAAAAGGTCCTGGTGGATGGCTGGCTGGTGGTTTCGGCCTGGTCTTTCGGCGCAGTTTCGGCTGCTTCCGTTACGGGCCGGACCGAATGCGTGTCTGCGCGGAAATTTTACATTTTAGCACCAGTACTTTTCTAGTTTTCTGTATAATTTTATTCCTGCTGAATAATTTATCTGTAAGTCCCTGGAATAGTCTGTTTTTGCTGAAATTGTATATCTGGGCGTAAAATGCTACGGAAAGTCAAAGTTTTTTAGGACCAATTTTCACGTTTCGAATGCGCTTAGCATAATTTATCTATGTACATGCTTTTATATCATGTTTTACAAGTAATTAATTGTTTTAATACTTAGTAGAGCAATTTTAAGTATGTCCTTTAAATTTTGGAACGCCGTCTTATTGAATTTTTGTATCAACATCGCTTTATGCAATCGATTACCTGCTGTAATCTGATATTTTTTGCATAAATCGCAGATGGCCGGAATCATGAACCGGGAGTTTGAGGAGTTGGCTCAGAACGGGCTGAACTACTTGACTGGGCCTCGGACGTTGAACTCGTCCTTGAGGGCCGGAAGCTTAAGGGAGCATTGGATGCGGGGACCCAGACGGCCCCAGCACCACCACTCCGGCGGAAAACGCCCAAGCACTGCATTTCCTCCGCCATCACATGTGTACTACACTGAAACACGAGTACATGGCAGAACGGAGTGCTTCAGCCCTGTGGACCGCCCTCGAGGCACGGTTTGCTAGGCTGAAGTACACCATTAAGCCGCGGGCGGAGGCGGATTGGATGCGTCTGAGGTTTGCGGACTTCAAGACGGTGGGAGAATACAACTCAGCTTTACACCTGATATGTACTCAACTTGATCTCTGTGGCACCAAAACCACGGAGAGTCAGAAGATTGAGAAGACTCTCACCTTCCATCCATCAGCTCTCCAGAGTGCGCGGAACTACCGCCAGGAGAACTTCACGCAGTATGCTCTGCTTATCGACGCCCTCCAGGTGGCTGAGGCGCAGGATGAGGTTCTCAAAAAGAACTTCAACTCGCAGCCTCTCGGAGGGGGTCCACGTCAGGAAGTTTATGCCGGCGCCTACAAGGTGCGCCAGCCCAAGTTCAAGAAGCGTGGCAAGAAAGGCAAGAAGGGACCTAACCCTCCCCACCCGGCCAAGCAACATCAGGCGGGTCAGGGGGAGGCAAGGCCCCAGGATTGCTTCCGTTGCGGCTCCAAGACCCATTTCTCAAGGCAGTGTCGTGCCCCAAAGCACGTCGTGGACGCGTACAAGGCCAAGAAGGCGCGCGAGACGCACCTTGTCCAGGTGGAGGCACCACCGGCACCCGCAGCGGGGCCAATGATGATCCCCACGCCCACCGCCGCGCCCATGGTGGCGCAGAGCGAGGCGCCTGTGGAGGCACATGTGGCGGTTCCCACGAACGCCAGCGTGTCCATGGAGGTTGCGCACACCGTGCCCCCTCCACCGCCACAGCTGGACATCGACTCTGCCGCGGCGATGCTCGCTAATGAAGAGAAGATGAGTGAGCTCGAGATTAGGGCTGAGGTGGATGGATACTTTGCGGAGTCCACCTAAATTCCCCTCGTTTATTTCATGATTCCTTATGGCAATAAATTTGATACACTTATTTCAATTTGGTTGTAAGCTCTATGAGAGCAAATAATATTTGTTTCACCAACATTTATTAGTTCATCGGCGATTGGATGAATTTGTTTTCATCATTTATTCCATCATTTAATAGAGATTATTGTGTTATGTTCTGAAATATTTGTGCGTTTATGTATTAATGTAGCTTCTTCCTCGCTTCATTTTTATTAATTAGACGCTATATTTTAGAACACGTGTGGCGCCCGAATGGAGGAAACGTGCCTTGCCGATAGCGGCACCACTAATACCATCTTGAGAGAAACAAAGTACTTTGAGTCCATTACTAAAATTGAGGGGAATATTACGACGATCGCCGGATGCGGTCCGCATGTAGTTGGCTCCGGACGAGCAACTATTACTCCCCATGGGAACAACTTTGGTCATCAATGGCATTGTTGTACCCAGAATCGACTCGTACTCTCTTAAGTTTCAAAGATATTCGTGTCAACGGTTTCCATATTGAGACCCATGATGATGTCAATGGTAAGGAATACCTACTCATCACAAAGCACGACGAAAATGGTAAACATGTTGTCGAAAGGCTTCCTTCATTCGCTACAGGGTTGTACTACACCAAGATTGTAGCACCGCCTGTGTACACTACCCTTAAAACTGTTTTTAGCTCTGAACTTTTCAGCCTCTGGCATGATCGGTTAGGCCATCCCGGTCTTAGAATGATGAAATATAATTAACAACTCGAATGGTCATACTGTTAATGTCAAAAATTTCCCGAATCCTGATGATTTCGTGTGCTCCGCATGCGCTACGGGGAAATTAATCATTAGACCACCCCCTAAAGGTGAAGGATGAAATCCCCGCGTTCTTGGACGTATCCAAGGGGACATATGCGGTCCTATTCAGCCCCTCTCGGGGCCGTTTAGGTACTTCATGGTGCTCATCGATGCTTCCTCTAAATGGTCCAATGTTAGCCTGCTGTCTACGAGGAACCATGCTTTTGCAAAGTTGATCTCACAGATCATACAAATGAGGAATAAATTCCCTGATTATCGTATCAAGTCTATTCGAATGGACAATGCCGGTGAATTTACTTCCAAGGCGTTCGATGATTATTGCATGGCAACGGGAATCAAACTTGAGCACTCTGTACCGCACGTTCACACACAAAATGGACTTGCGGAGGCATTGATTAAAAGAATTAAATTCATTGCCAGACCGCTCCTTCAGGGTTGTAACTTACCAACTACATGTTGGGGTCACGCAGTGTTACACGCGGCCAACCTCATCAACTTTCGACCATCGGCCTACAACATCCACTCTCCTATGCAGCTTGCGCAAGGGTCGGCACCGAAAATTTCCCACCTTCGTAGGTTCGGTTGCCAGGTATATGTACCAATACCACCCCCTCAGCGATCAGCGATGGGACCGCTCCGTAAGTCGGGGATATACGTTGGTTATGAGACTGTGTCCATAATCAGGTTTCTGGACCCCGCGACAGGTGACTGTCATACGGCCCGTTTCGCTGATTGCATTTTTGACGAGGATCTTTTCCCGACTTTAGGGGGAGATAATCAATCCCTTGATGATGAAAGTCGAGAAATCACGTGGCAAGCCAGGGGATCCACGCTCATGACCCGCGCACTGCTGAGTCTGATAGAGAAGTCCAAAAGATAATAGATTTGCATTCCTTAGCGAATCAACTGCCTGATCATTTTAGTGATCTGAAGACTGTGACAAAGTCGCATGTGCCTGCACGCAATGCACCGGAAATGGTTGAAATACCAAAGAAAGATAAGGGTATACCCGCTCCCGCCCTTAGGCCTAAAAGGACGCGGAATCCGGTTCCTCAAATCCCAAGTACTCGGGGATGCCCGAAGAAAAAGGACAAGAGAGATTTATCACAGCCTGCCCCTCAAGAGGGGAGCCAGTCGAGACCTGGCACAAGCACTGAAGTTTCAGTGCACGAAATTCCGGACTTGAATTTTCCTATATCGGAAATACCCAGCAAAGATGTGTGCGCACACATTGGAGCGGGAAAGCTAAAGGACCTTGCTCCTGGATTGGGAAATCCGGTGGAGGAAGGGAATGTGCCTGATGCACCCCATGACAAAATGGCCATTAACTATGTTAATTCTGGTGAGTCAATTAATTGAGCCATGGCAAATGTCGACATATATTTTGCCATTAAAATTGCCACAATCATAGATCCTGACCCCGAGCCTAACACGCTTGCTGATTGTAAAAAAAGGTCGGATTGGAAAGATTGGCAGAAGGCAATAACTGTTGAGTTAGTATCTCTTAACAAAAGAGAGGTGTTTGGACCTGTTTGTCTAACTCCTTCCCACATACGCCCTGTTGGCCACAAGTGGGTTTTTATTCGAAAGAGAAACAAAAATAACGAGGTAGTACGGTACAAAGCAAGGCTCGTTGCTCAAGGGTTCTCTCAGCGACCAGGTGTCAACTTTGAGGAAACTTACTGGCGAAGGGTGCACCTCTAGGGTTGCCCGATCTTCACGGATTGACGGCGGGAGTGGACGAACTCACGCAAGAACACGAAGAACACATGAACACAAAGGGGAATTCGTGGGGAAAGTGGGGATACCTAGCAAAGCAACACGGACAAAATCAACCGGTAACAAATCCCCAAGGGCAGCCCCCGATTCTCAATCTCTAAGCAACCTTACTCTTAGGATTGTTTCTCATATCGGTCAATCCAACCGATCCAATAGCGTCACCCGAAGATGAAGGATTGGCATGTAATCTCAATTACAAGAAGAGGTCTTGGAATCCACTAGAGGGATCTTCTCCACAAGGGGAGGCCTTGATTCATCTCCACAAGGGGAGGCCTTGATTCATCTCCATAGGAGGCAACACCACAAGGGGTGGGAAAGGAGCTAAGCTCAACTCTATCTCATCATCTTAGCTCTAACCTAGAAAGGAAGGGGGAAGTGATATTTATAGTCTTAGTACAAAAGGGGGCAGGACACGAGTGGCCGGCCTGGAGGCAGGCCGGACTGGGAGCCGGCCTAGGCCGGTTGGGAGGCCGGTTGCTTCGGCTGGGAGGCCGGCCTAGGAGTCGGCTGAAAGAACGAGGATGTCGCCTAGAGGGGGGGGGGTGAATAGGCATTTTAAAATAATTATGGTTTAGGCTTGAATAAATGCGGAATAAAACTAGCGTTTAATTTATCAAGCACAAAACCTAAACAAGCTAGGTTCACCTATGTGTACCAACAACTTATGCTAAGCAAGATCAACAACTATGTGATAGAAAAATAGATAACTTCAAGCTCGATGGCTATCACAAAGGTAAATGCATAAGTAAAGGGTTTGGGTATAGAAGTAACCGCAAAGTGGACACGAGGAGATGTTTCCCGTAGTTCCTTCCCAATGGAAGTACGTCTACGTTGGAGGGGTGTGGAGCCTCCTAGGCACTCCAATAGCACTGATGTGCTCACCCTATTCTCCGTGAGCTTCACCCGTGAGGGATTGGCTCGTTCCACTATGAGGTCGACTTGAAAGCGTTGACCAAACCGATACACCAAGGTTGAGGAACTCCACAATGAGTTGGAGGCTCCCAACAATGTCCCGGAGCTTAGCAACAAGATAAAGCTCCAAAACTCACAAATGCCTCCTAGGGTTACAACTAACCCACGAGGCAACAATATCCACAAAGAGTAATAAGCTTCTCAAACTTCACCTCCACGAATCACCGTGGAGAACTCAAACCGATGCACCTAATGCAATGGCAAGAACACAAGAAATGCTCAAAGCCCTTCACTCTCAAATCCCACCAAAGCAACTAATGCTATGGAGGAAGAAGGGAGGAAGAGCAAGGAAAACAACAAATGAATCCCAAGATCTAGATCCAATATGCTCCCCTCACTTAGAGGAGAGATTGATTGGTGGAGTGGTGGATCTAGATCTCCTCTCTCTTTTCCCTCTAATTGGAGGCAAGAATCATGGAGGGATGGAGAGAAAGCAAGCTTCAAAAGGTCAACAATGGTGGGGGAAAACTTGTTTAAAAGGTAGGGGAACCATTGGGGAAGAAGGCCCGTTAAATAGGTCACCCAAATATCCAACCGTTGGGTGCAGATTCGCGCCGGGGCGGTACTACCGCTGGTTTAGGCGGTACTACCACCCCCAAGAAGGTCTGGAAGACACAACTGGATGAAAACAGCTTCCAGGCAGCGGTACTACCCTTATTCCAGCAGTACTACCGGATAAGGCTCCAGAACCCGTTTCTGGCGGTACCGCGGGTGGTACTACCGCCACTGGAAAAACAGCACATATAGCGAACACCAAAACGGCAATATCTTCTGCATCCGGACTCCGTTTTCGATGATCTTTGGCTCGTTGGAATCACGAAAACGAGCTCTTTAAGGAGCCACAAAAGAGATAAAAAAATAAGGATGTGGCACCAAAGAGATAGGATATCAAAAAGAGATGTGACTTGTCAAGTGTATATAAGTTTCTAAGTAGACAACAATCATGATGATATACGTCCACGAAGAAGCATGTACACATAAGATTTGTTACAAAAGAAACGCATGATATCCAAGAGGAATTAGTAAATACACCAATGAGATCTTTGCTTTAAAAGCATAGCACATAGCTCAAATTTATCTTATTGGATGTAAATAAAACTTCCAGCATACAAAGACATTACAAATATCATCAAGGAAACAAGAGATATTTGAGATGCTTTGAGAGAAGATACAAGTATAACAAACCAAAGAAATGCCAATTGAAGAAAGAGATCTTGAAAAACTCATCAATATTGCACATGAGAGAATTTGACAAAAAGTAAAATGCTAGATTGACATATATGGGATGGGTGAATCATGGGCATGATTATATATATTCCCCTTAATATGCAATCATCATAGCTCACTCATGTTTGCAATAAGGATGTTTTGAAAACAAGATTGCAAAAACCACTACAATTGCAAATAAAGAAGCTCATGCCAAGAATGAACCTACACAAGGTTGCAACATGGAAAAGTATGCACGAGGGTAGATACTTGTTACCGAGATGGCATTGGGTTGATGTAGTAGACAAGAGTTCATCAACCGTCATAGCTTGTCTCCAAAAGTCATTTGGTGAAGACGTCTAAGACATCTTGCTTCGAAATGAGACAAGCATCCAATGCATCTTCCATGTACCTAAAACAAAATTCAAGTACGAAATGGTTCCCAAACTAATTGGGTCCAAAGTAGTTAGAGGAACTACAATACATAGGACAAGCTCCACATAAATATGTGCATATAGATATGAAATTGAATTTCATGCACATCTTAGCCGATTTAGGATTCGGTGGAGTTTACCCTATATATTGGAACAAAGGACGAAAAACATGCCATAAAGTACACATGTAGTAAGTATGCATGCTCAAGACCTTTAAGAACCAAATTGAGACACAATTTGGACAAAACACCAAGAAAACCAAGAATGCACACAAGATGTGACAATAAAGATAATTGTTCAAATTATATCCAAGAGCCAAATCAACACATGATTGATAAGATATCAAAAGGAAGAGTAGATCAAGAGATTTAAAGACAAAATCCCGGAAGAGATACCAAGTGAAATATATCTCAACGAATGAGATAAACAACTCCCAAAAGAGAGAAAGATTCCAAAGAATAAGCTAATCCATCTATACTCTTCATGATGGCACAAAGTACCAAGACGAAAAGATTTGTCTTACACAAAGACACATCATCGGGATAAAAATCAAATACCAATTGAAAACTAATAATGTTCTAAATAATATAGGGTAGCTCCCCCATGATTTGTGCATTATTTATGATCTTGCATTTGAATGCAAAATGCACACAAATGGGATCATCACTTTACATATATCATATTTGAACACTAGTCATGTTCAAGAAAAGCAATAAGATCCAATACCAATTTAAAATATGATGTTCTACTTATTTTAGGATAGCTCCCCCAAGAGAAGTGCATTATCTACAAGTGTGACTTTGAAAGTAAATGCACAAGAATGGGATCACGACTTTTCCTATTGCAAAGAAAACCTACCATAGATTTGAGTAGAGCAAAGAGGATCCAAGGCAACAAAACACTTTTAAGCAAAATGGAACTTTGTTTGAGCAACATGCCACATAGGAACAAGATAATTTAGAGTATCAATTCTAAGTGGCAAAACCTCAAATGTTCACATTTTCTAAGCTTGTAATATGCACAAAGCTTATTACTCCCCCATAATGTGATAATCCATTTATTTTAAAACAAGAGGCAAACAAAACCAACTAGAGATAATTAATGGACATTAGAATTTGAATTTCTCATGAGAATGACATACCACCTAGAGGCTAGATAATCTTGAAATCTCAATACTAGATGGTATTCCTCATGTACACACATTTTTAGGATTGTGACGTGCCGAAAGCATATCACTCTCCAAAATGGGGTGGTCCATTAATATCTCAAAAGAGCCAACAAAGATACAACAAGATGCAATAAAGGCTCAACACACACTCACATGTACATGCTGTGCAAACCAACATACACATTCTAGATTACTCAAGATATGTAAGTAGTGAGCACAACATATACAAATATGTGCAAGGAACAAAACCAAACACATGCTAGGGGCAAGCAACTTTCAATGAATAAGTAATTTAAGTGCAAGTTACCGCAAGAAGGAACATTGGATATGAGATAGTGACATGATAATCCAAATGACTTGGCTTGGGAAATATGATTGATGAAGATCCCTTAATTCTTCATGATGTAGCCAAGTCTCCAACGACCTCCAACAACAAACGAAGTTGGGTCCTAAGAGTTTAGTCACAATAGGCTTGGCAACCCAAATGGTTCTTTTCTTGACACCACTTTGAGTACCAACATATTTGGCAAACACATTGCCAACCTTATCCTTCTCAAGAGAGTAAACATCATCAATTATGATTGGGTTGGATAAGGTACCGTTAGTGCATGAAGAAGCAAGATGTCCCTTCTCGCGGCATAGATAGCAACATCTACTTCCACCTTTCTTCTTAGTTGATTTTCAACTTGAGAAGCTTTAGCTTGATTCTCTTTGGAAGTGGCCTATCTTCAATGTTGGATACATGAGTATGAACTTGAGGCTGCTTCCCTTGTTGCTTCTCACTTAAATGCTTCTTCTTCAATGGGCAAGACCTCACATGATGCACTTCAATCTTGCACTTGAAGCAAACAATCTTGGCCGAATCTTTTACATGTTCTCTTCTTGATGTTGGACTTCTTCTTAACACCGGAGTTGAATCCAAGTCCACTCTTGTCATTGGGAGATTTTCGTACACACATATTGTCAAGTGCGGACTTCTCCAGATGACCCTTTTGTAAGTCTTTCTTCAAAGAAGTGACTTGCGCCTTGAGCTCTTTGATCTCCTCTACATGGTTAGTTTCAACACAAGTACTAGAGGAAGTAGATGCTTCATTGTTAGAGCAACAAGGCAAGGAAAGTAATTCATCACAAAATGTAGAAATATAATGAGTGGATGAACTACTAGGACTAGAACATGGCAATATAACATTTTGAGTGGAAGTTGTGCCATTGTCCACATGAGGCTCACAAGATGTTACCTTAGTTGAAATAGCCTCATGAGCTAACTTTAGCCGATCATGGGAGACTAGAAGATCATTATGAGAGCTCGAGAGCTTTTCATGAATTTCTTCCAATTTCCTACAATTGCTTGTTAGCAACTCAAGTTGAGCCCTTAGCTCAACATTCTCCTTCAATATCGATGCTTCATAATAAGTAGAGTTAGTAGCACAAGCATCATCATTTTTAGATTTGAGGACATTAGAAAGAGCAAGAGCATGATCTTTTCTTAATTTAGAAAAGTCTAAACTATAAGATTCCTCAAGACTACAAAGTTTTTCCTCAAGGATCTTTCTACGCTCTTGCTCTTCATTAAGAGCAATAGAAAGATCCCCGATCTCATCGGTGTGGTCACGCTCACGATCTTCCATTTCCTCAATGGTGTCCTCATGCTCATCAATAAGTTTCTTGCTCTCAATAGCAATAGTCAAGATTTCAATGAAGTTAGAGCTAGCATTTTTATTTTTACTTAGAGCATGAAAGATAGTTTCACCTTTCTTACTTAGAGAATCAACAATATCATTATCTTCATTATTAACATCATCATCATCATCGAATTCAATGGGATTCAAAGTAGGAGACCTTTGAATCCTTAGCCATAAGGTAAAAGATGGTCGATGAAGATGAAACATTACTTGAGGCACCACTCAAGTACACATCTTGTTCCATAGGAAGTTGGGATTCCTCTACAATGTTAGTGACCAACGGAATAGAGGAAACACACACATTTGTAGTATGGCAACAAGATAAAGCAAGCATATCATCATGAGAATAGACGAGCAATTTTGACAAGATATGCAAGGACTATCAACACAAGCATGTAAAGCATGTATGGTGCTAGATGTGTTTAAGTCCAAAGGTAGATCATTGCAACAATGTTGAGGTAAAGAATCATCAATGGTAAGTTTACTACCATTGTTGCAAAGCCTACCACTACTCACAATCTCATTAGGTTGTGGCTTACCACATGTTGGTGAAGTAGAGGAAGTTGAGAACTCAGCATGCCCGGAAGTGGAGGGAGAACAATCATCCTCAATAATATTGGACACATCATTTATTTGAAGCTTTGTCCATAAATCATGAGCATTCTGAAACGACATGATTGACTCAAGAACTACATTGCTCAAAACACAAACAATAGCATGAGATACTAGAGAATTGAGATAAGAGTTTTCCTCATCCTCTAAAGATAACTTTTGGAGATCCTTTGGAGGAGGAAAATCCATATCTACAATTCTCTCCATTTTTGGGCCATACACCCAAAAAGATTAAGCATGCGAATTTTCCAAACATCATAATTTCTGCCATCGAATATGAAAGTGGGATCATTTGCTAAATCTCTAAACGACATCTTTACTCTCAAGGTGGTGAAGCCTAATAAAGAGAGCCTTGGCTCTCATACCAATTGAAAGAACGAGGATGTCGCCTAGAGGGGAGGGGGGGTGAATAGGCGTTTTAAAATAATTACGGTTTAGGCTTGAATAAATGCGGAATAAAACTAGCGTTTAATTTATCAAGCACAAAACCTAAACAAGCTAGGTTCACCTATGTGCACCAACAACTTATGCTAACCAAGATCAACAACTATGTGATAGCAAAATAGATAACTTCAAGCTCGATGGCTATCACAAAGGTAAATGCATAATTAAAGGGTTTGGGTATAGAAGTAACCGCAAAGTGGACACGATGAGATGTTTCCCGTAGTTCCTTCCCAATGGAAGTACGTCTACGTTGGAGGGGTGTGGAGCCTCCTAGGCACTCCAATAGCACCGATGTGCTCACCCTATTCTCCGTGAGCTTCACCCGTGAGGGATTGACTCGTTCCACTATGAGGTCGACTTGAAGGCGTTGACCAAACCAATACACCAAGGTTGAGGAACTCCACAAAGAGTTGGAGCCTCCCAACAATGTCCCGGAGCTTAGCAACAAGATAAATCTCCGAAACTCACAAAGGCCTCCTAGGGTTACAACTAACCCACGAGGCAACAAGATCCACAAAGAGTAATAAGCTTCTCAAACTTCACCTCCACGAATCACCGTGGAGAACTCAAACCGATGCACCTAATGCAATGGCAAGAACACAAGAAGTGCTCAAAGCCCTTCACTCTCAAATCCCACCAAAGCAACTGATGCTATGGAGTAAGATGGGAGGAAGAGCAAGGAAAACAACAAATGAATCCCAAGATCTAGATCCAATATGCTCCCCTCACTTAGAGGAGAGATTGATTGGTGGAGTGGTGGATCTAGATCTCCTCTCTCTTTTCCCTCTAATTGGAGGCAAGAATCATGGAGGGATGGAGAGAAAGCAAGCTCCAAAAGGTCAACAATGGTGGGGAAAACTTGCTTAAAAGGTAGGGGAACCATTGGGGAAGAAGTCCCCTTAAATAGGTCACCCAAATATCCAACCGTTGGGTGCAGATTCGCGTCGGGGCAGTACTACCGCTGGTTTAGGCGGTACTACCGCCCCCAAAAAGGTCCGGAAGACACAACATGATGAAAACAGCTTCCAGGCAGCGGTACTACCCTTATTCCAGCGGTACTACCGGATAAGGCTCCAGAACCCGTTTCTGGCGGTACCGTGGGCGGTACTACCGCCTCTGGAAAAACAACACATATAGCGAACACCAAAACGGCAATATCTTTTGCATCCGGACTCCGTTTTCGATGATCTTTGGCTCGTTGGAATCACGACAACGAGCTCTTTAAAATTATACAGAGAAACATCATTGTCCAACAATGAATCATAAAACCAAATGTGGGAAGATTAAACCTCTTTATAAAAGACATATCGGTAAACCTTCAATATCAAAAACGCAATAGGTTTTCCATACGAAATCCGTTTTTGATAAACTTGAGCTTGTCTTGAAGATCATGACAAGCTCTAAAACCACACATGGAGGAAATCCAAATAAGAACCAATAAAGATGATGCCAAGTATGCAAAGGTTTGAGCTCTCTCCGAACGATACGATCAAGTTACTCATTCGAGAGCCCCTCTTGAAAGTGTGGAATCTATCCTATAATCCGGTCTCTTACTAACACCATGAGACCGGTAAAATAGAAACCCTATCAAGGTCATACCTTTGCCTTGCGCGATCCACTTAAGCTAGATGATGACAATCTTGATCACCTCAAGTTGGATCACCTTTCTTGATTGCGCTCCGCTTGATGAAGACTTGTGAAATGCTCCCCCATACACAATATAGGAGAGCCAATTTTAGGCACATCTTCATTTGACCATTATCTTGATGACGACCACCGATTGACATCATCCACCATGGGCTATATGGAACCTTCCTTTTGATGCACGCCCATGGGAAGATACCTAACCCCACATAGATACTCCACACACATATATATGGGTTAGTTCACAAAGCTATATAGACAATTGCTTACCATACCATTGGATCACAACATACCACATGGTACAACATGTAGCTTTGTGTGTTGATCACTTGAATCCATCCTTTCCACTTAGCCTTGATCAACATTATATCCTTTGTTCTTCCTTGATCATCTCAAATATGTTCATTATATCCAATGACCTTCAAGGCATTCAACCTTGAATCCAACACATGGAGTTCAAGTGTTGCCTATGGACAAACCTACAAGGATATCTCAATATACACATTAGTCCATAAGGATTGTCATTAATTAGCAAAACCACACATGGGGCAACCATGTTCTTTCACCGGCCTGGGAGCCGGCCTAGGCCGGGCTGGAGGCCGGCCAGACTGGCTCCGCCACCTCCTTCCTCGTGTCGCTTTCTCCTCCTTTTCCTGCATACGCCTTGGATGGTCTTGAGTCTTGGGCTTCCTCGACATCTCTCTTGCCATCTGTACTCGTCGTATCAAACCTAGCATAGAAAAGGGGTAGATGCTCACGTAGTATACCATCCAAAGGAGCACTAAATGGGATCTTGTAGGGGAAAGAGTTCACCTTTGAGCTCAATGACGACTTGTCATATGTTGGGTTGCTTGACATGGTGATGGTCCTAGGTTGCACTACATCACTTACTCACCTGTCATGGATGGAATTACCTTTAGATACTTGATCTCAATGGCAGTAAACTTGGACTTGAAAATGAAACTTATGGATGTTGTCACCGCTTACCTTTATGGTAAATTGGATTCGAACATATACATGAAGGTACCCAAAGGTATACCTGTTCCGAACCAAGGTAGAGCAAATAGAAGTTTATACAGTGTTCAGCTTAAGAAGTCACTGTATGGACTCAAACAGTCGGGTAGGATGTGGTATAATCATTTAAGCGTTTCCTTCATCAAAAGGGCTACACGAGCAATGAAGCTTGCCCATGTGTTTTTATACGGAGATCACAAGATGGTTTCTGTATTATCTCGGTGTATGTGGATGATTTGAACCTAATCGGTACACCTGAGGATATTGAGGAAGCGAGTTCCTACCTGATGTCGGAATTCGAGATGAAGGACTTAGGCAAAACCAAGTTCTGCCTAGGTCTACAACTTGAGCATTCCCCTGCTGGGATCTTAATGCACCAGTCTGCTACACCCAGAAGGTGTTAGAAAGATTTGGATTTGACAAGGCATATCCTTCCAAGACCCCCATGATTGGGAGATCTTTACAGCGGGACAAGGACCCATTGAGGCCTAAGGAAGAGGGGGAGGAAGTTCTGGGACCAGAATTCCCCTACCTGAGTGCAGTTGGCGCCCTCATGTACCTCACGAATTGTACACGGTCGGACATTGCGTTCGCCGTCAATTAGCTTTCTATGTATAGTTTTGGTCCTACCAATAGGCATTGGAAAGGTATCAAGGACGTCTTCTGATATCTCCAAGGGACCAAAGATCTTGGCTTGTTTTTTCGGAGGAATCAAGATCTTACGCTTGTAGGATTGCTGATGCTGGGTACTTGTCAGACCCGCATACTGCGAAGTCTCAGACTGGATATGTTTTCCTTTGTGGTGGAACATCAATTTCCTGGAAATCGTCTAAGCAAACTTTAGTGACAACTTCGACGAACCACTCGGAAATCATAGCATTGTATGAAGCATCACGAGAGTGTGCATGGCTTCGACGGATGATTGGCCACATCCAGCTGACATGTGGGTTGAACACCGTCCAAACCCCAACTATCATCTATGAAGATAATGCCGCTTGTGTTGCACAAGTCCAGACGGGTTATGTGAAGAGCAATCTCACAAAGCATATCGACCCCAAATTCTTCTATGCACATGAATTGCAAAAGTTGAACAAAGTAAGAATCTTGCATACTAAGTCGTGTAAAAATCTTGCTGATTTGTTCACTAAATCATTACCAGCATCTTTTTTCGAGAGATGTGTTCGTGGAATGGGTATGATGAGACTTAGAGAGATGCAAGGTTCAGGGGGAGAATCTTCACAAACTCATCGATGAAATCTCGATCCCGATGATTGAGTACTTGACTGAAAAGTTAAGTGAGTTGTACTCTTTTTCCCTTTAGTGAGTTTTTATGAAGTTTCTCACATAAGGTTTTTAATGAGGCAATTCGTGCAACATAGCAAAAGTATACCATGTGCTTTTCTCCATATTTTTCCCATTGGGTTTTTTCAGAGTTTTGATGCATGGCTATACGGATAAAACCCAAGGCAGAGCGTGTAACATCCCAATTTTTACCAAAATAAAATTGCATTCATGGCATACATCATTTTCATTGCATAGTTATTTTAATTCTATTTTTGTTCAAATTTATTCGAAGGAAATAAAACTATCTTTATAAAACCTTGCAAAAGTAGTTGTTTGTTATATAAAAAAGTGTCACCAATTAGTTTATTGGTTGAGGTTTGATTTTACAAAAGTTTACAATTTTGTTTGAACTCTTTTGAAGTTTCAAAACCAAAGTTATAAATATTTTTAGAAAATAGAAAAGAACAAAGAACAAAAAAAATAGGAACCCTAGCTACCTGGGCCGAGCCCATCTCTCTCTTTCTCGCACGCGCAGCAAGCGACAGCCCACGGCCCAACTTTTCCCTTCTCTCGCTGCCAGACGGGACCAGCTCGGTGACGCAAGCGATGATGCCAGCGTCCTCAACCTCCAGCCGAAATTCTCGTCTCTGTATCTATCTCCAACTCTGGATCGATTCGCGAGTTTAAACAATTTCTATCCGATTCCACTAGCCCCTATATATACCCCAAGACTCCGCCGCCTTTTCCCCTCAA
This sequence comes from Poa pratensis, assembly GCA_947311845.1. Taxonomy (NCBI): domain Eukaryota; kingdom Viridiplantae; phylum Streptophyta; class Magnoliopsida; order Poales; family Poaceae; genus Poa; species Poa pratensis. Next base: position 29,445,782 of record CAMZMU010000080.1, on the reverse strand, counting down.
ACAATTTCATCTACGGGCCGCCAGGCTGCCCACACTCGAGCTCACCGTCCCGCCATTTTCACCGGCCTATTTCTCAAACTCCGGTGAGCATCGTCGACTTCGAGCCCTCCCTCCTGTCCTATCTCCTTTGTTACGTCCTTGCGCACCCGTGTAATTTTTTCTGTGAATTATTTGCACGCCAGATCGACGGGAGCATCGTCGACCTTCAACCACCGCCGCGGAAGCAACTCCGGCGAGCGAACGTCGACCACCCGAAGCAACCGCGCCATCCTCGTCTGCATCACCGACTCCGCCTCGACATCCTGCTTCGCTAGGTAACGGAACCCCTCTCCCTAGCCCTAGTTCGTCAATTTCTCGTCGCCGGCCATGGCGCCGCCGCGTTTCTCGGCCACCGGAGCAGCTCCGGCCAGCCGCGCCGCTCGCGTTAGGTCAAGCCGATCCCGAGCGTTAGATCTCCAATCTACGGCCTAGATTAGATCTACCGGCGAAGGGGTATCAGCGAATCAGGAGCAGCCACGTCGACGCCGGGTCAGCATCCACGTCAGCGCCAAGTCAGCAGCTCCGTCAGCAGTCAACGCCACGTCAGCGTCAGCGTGGAAGAAGATTTCCCTATTTTATTCTATTTAGCAGTTTTGCAGAAAAGACCCTAGATCTTAGATCTATTAGTACTTTTATTAGTTTGGCCAAATTTTACAAATTTTATGTTTCCGAAAAGCTCTCGACGTGTAGAATCTTTTTGCGGTATTAGTTTTACGTTTTGTCAAACTTAGATGTATTCAAATTTCAAAAGGGAAGTTTGAGTATTTTTGACATAACTTTTGTTTAAAAATAGCTTTTTGAGTAATTCCAATTGCTACAGCTTTGTTTAGTTATCCCCTGGCCGTAGGAACACCTCTTTTATTTTTGTAAGTTTTTTGCTACGAATTTGTATTTATGTAATAGTTATTCCGTTTTTAGGAGTTTTTTAATTATATTTATTATTTAAAAATTATTTTTATCACATTTTCGAATCATGCATGACTTAGTGATAATTAGAAGAGTTGAGGGCGCTTAGAGATACTTAGAAAATTTTTGCATCTCATGATTGTAATCTTTTCCTTAGATTTTTTTTGCATATCATGCATGTCATATTTTCCTTAGAATTTTTGGTATGCTTGTATGTTTATTTGTTGTGTTTCATGTGTTAGAATTTTTGGAGGGAAACAAGGATTATTGCAACTGCTGCTACTGCTCTTCTTGTTGCCAAGGCAAGTGGCACACCTCATAAATTTCCTAAGTATGTTGTCTATGCATGACTTAGAATATTTTCTATAAGCATGTGTTGGATAGTATTGCTATGCTAAGACTACACCATCTCCCTTACTAATTGTCTAGCATCCCATTTTAACTTAGTAGTTTATTGAAGTGCTATGCAAAAGATGTTTTATGAAATGCTAAATTCTACTAAGTTAAAAATGAAACATCTGGGTGGAATTGGTTTTGATAAGAAGATGTATGAGTTGAGTGTTGTCCCCAGGGGTTTTACCTGAGGGATATTCACTTGTGGATGGCCACCCAGGAACAAAGGGACCAAAGTTTTCTCCAAGTGAAGATGCTTCCCGTGCAGCCATTAGTCATATGGGCTCTGGCTAGATGGATTAAGTTGCGTGGACTCCTCCCGGCTTGACAAGCAGATGTAGAAGGATGTAGGTGGAACGGGTCAAGCCTGTATGAGATGGGGAAAATGCTTCTGAAAAGTCTCGTCTTAATCTTCTCCTTTTCCTTAGCACAATTTGAGTGTAGAGGATAGTTTGGGCTGATTGGGTCTAATGGTGAACGTGCACAACCTCTCGTGAATGTAAAACTAAGTACTTAGCCGTGTCCCCGGTTACGGACAATTCTGAGCAGCTGATCAAGGACGTCAACGGAGGCTCCCAACATTCCAACTTCTGAAGTAAAATTTGAAGGGTGAACAAGGGTAGAGCAGACTATGGTTTTCATGCCATACTTGTCTCAATTTGAAGAAAATGTTTTACAAAGTGTTAGGAAAAATTGGCTTTATGCAAAATAGCCTTGAACTCCACCAGCCAAATATGCATATAGGTTATTAGAGTTATTTCCACTAAGTGTCCACATAGTGTCACTTGCCAGTTCCATTTTTAATGGTTCTGACCCACTCTGTTGCAAAAATTTATTTGTTGCAAATTGTTCTGACGACGAGTGAGTTTACGTTAAGGGTTTCGAGTCTGCAACCAACATGTTCGCCTGTGGCGCATGAAGATGATGGAGACTCCATGAAGAATAAATTGCCGCAGCTTTACTTTTTCAAGCTAGCCTTTGTGCTATGCAAGGATGTAATGAACATTAATTTTTCCTAAGTACTGGATCATTCGTGTAATAAATTGATACAATGTTGTGATATTCGTCTTAAACTGTGTGTGCAAATGAAACGATCCAGGGGTTTGCACTATACACAGGGACCTTGCCATTTTCTAAGTGCAGGTCCGCTACAGATGGTATCAGAGCACTGTGTTGCCTGTAGGTTCGAAACCCTAGGTTGGGATAGAAGTAGGTTGGCCAAAAACTACTAATTTCCTATGTGTTACAAAAATTATACTAAAAGTTTCTTTTGCTTTCTTTTAAAGTTTACCTCGTAACTTCTTGACTTGTGCATTTTATCTCATACCTTGTTTCTTTCTAACTTAAGGATGTCGAGATTCAACTACACTACCGCGGAGGACTTCGAAAACACTCGTTTTGGCGTCTACCTCCTCGCCTTACTTCAGCGCTTGGAGTTGCCAGTACCCAGGATCAAGGGCTTCATCCTGAAGAAGTTCCACAAGGAAGGTTGCTGGGGAATCAAGGCGATTCAACCTGGACGAGAGGACGAGGACATCATAGAGATCAAGGTGGTGAGCGACTCCATGGAGAAGGGACTCAACATCATCATGCAAGATTTGATTCTACTACAAGGAACTCGGTGGACACTACTCCATTCTTTTTGGAAGGCGTGATGAAGAGGGAGAACCCTACGCCTTCGACGCTGAGGATAGGGGCAAGGCCGAGTTCGTATGCCGGTACCTCCAGGACATGGAGCATCACGTCAAGGAACTTTTTGAAGATAGGCGCGAAGAACTCTTCAAAAATGATGAGCTGTGCGCCCGACTCCTGGAGAATGAAGAGAAGGTGAAGGCACAAGAAGAAGAGACCAAGGCCCTAGAAGAGAAGTTCCAGGAGCAAGATAAGAAGTACAAGAACCAAGAGAAGAGAGTCCAGCAGAAGAACAAGGAGATAAGAGAAATGAAGATGGAACTTGAAAGCAATGATGTAGAACTAGAGGCAGACCGTGATTTGATCAAGCGGCTTCGTGCAGAGAAGAGAGAGTTGCAGGAAAAGAACTCGGCACTGGAGAAGGAAGTGAAGGAACTCAAACAGGTGCTTGATCAGGAAGGCTTCGAGATTCAGGAGGTTGAAGAAGATGACGATTCCATGGTTGAGGGTTAGGATAGTTAGTGATGTCGGAGAATGACTCCCACGAAACAGGGATGGTCAAGCTCACGAAGAGAGTTCGTGTAAGGGGCTGAACACGTTAGTCAAACAACCCTCAACCTGCACGGCGACGGTGCTCGTCGAGCATGAGGAGGGACATCACGACAGAGATGAACACCAGCCCGTACCCAGGTTCACGGCCCTCGTGTGGAGGTAACACCACTACTCCTGCTTGTCTGTATTGCACTGCTTATGGAGGTTACAGTACAATGAGCTTGCCGAGGGCTCTCTTTTGGCAGTGGTGTGCACAAGGAAGGGGAACTGTGGTCTTCTTCTTTCTTGCGCGTAGGTGACTAAGTTAGAATGAGAATGCGATCCTTTGCTACGGTGATGCACCTCCTCCTTTTATAGGCGCCCCGTGCCTCTTCCCTGCGCTTGCGCGGTGGAAGGGCTACCACATGGTGACAGAAGGGGGAGCACGGTGCACCGCAGCCCAGCTGTCCATGGACGCGGTCCATGGGCATAAAGCTGATGCCTGTGGCAGAGAAACCACCGTCCATGCAGGACGGCCAGCTGGGGCTGCAGAGGAACGTGGGGGTGCCCACGGTGACGTTGGCCGTGGAGCGTAGCGCCGGCCGGTCCCCTTATCACCAAAGAGGAAATCCTTGTAGTCCGGTGCGGATGGCGCAGCTTTGTTGACTCCTTTAATCACCAAAATGGCAACTGCGGCGTCGTCGTCACCGCGCGCAGAGGCGCGCGTCACTCTGCGGCCGCTGCAGAGCCCATGTGCGCTCTACAGAAGGTTGCTTTTGCAGCGAAGGAATCCCCACGAGGGCTGGGATGGCCGGTGGAGGATTTGGCGTTGACCTCTCTCCAGGGGAGATCATCTTGAAGAGGGGGCAGACCGCCCTTCCTTCGTCGACCATGGGTCCTAAGAAGGACAAGGCGGCGATGGTGAACGAGCCTGCTGAGGCGCAGCAGGAGGACGAGTTCGCGCCGGCGCTGGTGGGGACCCGCATCCACACGGCGGAGGCGCTGGACAAGATCAAGCTGATGGCCGCAGGCAAGAACAACGAGCACGGCGCCAGCGTTCTCAAGGCGGCGCGCTTCGGCAAGCTCGCGGCGGAGTTGTACCCCATTTTCTTCCAGACCATATTTGCTGGCCTGGTGCCGCCATTTTCCCCTTTCTTGGAGGAGGTTTTGGCCTTCTACCAGATCCAGCTTCTGCATCTGCACCCCAACTCCATCTTGATCCTCGCCATTTTCACATATCTTTGCGAGGTGTATTTGGGGGTGATGCCTTCCGTGGCCTTCTTCCGGAGCTTCTACGCACTCCGCTCCACGACGCCCGGCGAGCGGTCTGGTTGCGTGTCCTTCCGCATTGCGGATGGGATGGGAGGCATCTACATCCCCATGTCCTGGGACGGCGACAAGCCCGTCACGCGGGTGACAAAGAAGGTGGACGATTTCCGCCAGCGGTGGTTCATCGTGGACGCCAAGACGCAGAACTCCTTCTTCGACGTCCCTGAGGCGCCGCCGCTGAAGAACTCGAACTGGTCAAGCGCGGCCTTCCAAAGCCCGAAGATTGCTGACTTGGTCGCGCGCATGAGGCTCGTCCGCGAAGCTGGCCTCATGGGGCAGATGGTTGCTGAAGACTTCGTGAGGCGCCGTATCGCTCCTCTCCAGAAGCACACGAAGCCGGCGTGGATGTACTCTGGCCCGGCGAACCCGATGCGGCTGCACTGCAGCTCCCACACCCCCGACGTCATTGCCTCCATCATGGGCATCCTCTTCACCGCCCCGGAGGTTCCTGTGCCGCGCAGTGAGCTCGCGAGGCCCCTCCATCAGATTACTCCGAAGAAGCGCCTCGCGATCCTGGAGCTGATGCCAGAGTTCACCCTCAAGGTTTGGCGGGGAGGAGAAGAAGGAGGCTGCGGCGCCCGTGGTGGAAGAGGATTGGGCCACAGAGTCACCCGCCGCATCTGACGCTGATCTGGGCGTCACCTCTGGAGGGGCGAACCCCTCGGCAGGGGAGGCGAGCTCTTCGAAGCCTGCGCCTCCCGAGGAAGAAGTTCTGGAGATCTCGTCCAGCGGGGACGAGGATTTCCTTGTGGTCGCTTCGCGCCAGGCCACGGAGGGGGAGGAAGACAGCGACAGGGAGGCCACAGCAGGATGCTGCGAGCCCCGCTCCAAGGCTATTCATGACAGGACCGCCAGGAATCCAGCGGGCACTCCTCTCAAGAGGAAAGCCGAGACTGCCCCTGAGGGGTCCGGTGCCGGTGCCGTGTCGTCGAGGCCATGGCGGTCGTCAAACACGGTGTGGGTTGACTCCCACGCCAAGACATCTTGGTAAGGATTGACTCCCTTGTCTGTTTTCACTTCTTATGAAAATACCCTTGTTCCCCTCTTGAAGACCTTTCTTGCTTGCTTGTCAGGGATTTGGTGACGGCGAAGCGCCGTAGGCTCCGCAAGGCTGCGGAGGTGCGGGGCGCCGCCAGGTTGCCAGGCCCGTGGTGACAGAGGCCACGGTGCCGGCTGTGGAGGAGGCCACGAGGCCTGTGGCAGAGGAGGCCACCGGGCCTGTGGTGGTTGTGCCTCTTGTCGAGGCAGCTGCTTCATCTCCTACCGCGGAGGAGCGCCTCGAGGAGGAGACGGTGGAGAGGACGCAACACCGCCACGCCCTGTCACTCCACCGGAGCGGCAGGAGGAGATCGCCGCGGAGACGGCGGGGAGCGCACGCCGGCGAGGGAAGGCCCAACGTCGAGATGGAGGAGAACGTTCCTCCGCCGCCCCCGCCAAGCGCAGAAACTGAGGGGCGGCAGCTTCTTCTGAGGCCGCAGCGGGCGCGGCTGCGGCGGACTTGACGATGGCTGGGCAATCTTCCCCAGCCCCTGAAACCCGAGAGGAGGCGCCGCTGGAAGGCGAAGGCGCTGGTGCCCATGGCGCAAGTGGTGGAGAGGGCTCGCTCCAGAGCCCCCAGGCCAGAGTTGACCCTGGCCCAAGCACGGAGTTCCCTGTCCTTGGTCTGGTGCAGATGTGGGAGCCTCCATGCCTCGTGGGAGCTCATGGGCTCTGGTCCTGGGCGGCAGGAACTGGAGCGGCGCTCGCCGCAGCTCCGCTTTCCGCCTGGCGAGGGATGCGCTGGACGGGCTGGAGGCCCAACTCGCTCTCGAGGAGGCCGAGCTCGCCAGAGAGTATGATGAACTCGAGAAGGCCTGGACCCGCTTCTTTGAGACCGTGGAGCGCTGTCGCCACGGCGACGAGGCCATGCAGGCGCAGCGTGAGGAGGCGCTGCGCTTCGCCAAGGAAGTCCGCGAGAGCGCGGTGCGCGAGGCTCAAGAGACCCTGGAGCCACTCCAGGCAGAGCGCCAGGCCGCGGCCGAAGATCGCGAGGCGGCCATGGCGGAACGCCAAGCTGCAGCCTCGGAGCGCGCGGCTCTCGAGACCACGCTGGCCGCTCAGCGCCAAGAGCTTGCTGACCGCGAGGAGAAGTTCGCCGCGGAGTCGAGGCCACGCGAAAATCCTTGGACCAACACCGCGTGTCCTTGGACGCCCGTGAGCAAGCACTGGCGGCGCGCGAGGCGGAGGCGCTCAAGCGCGAGGACAGCAGCTGCAGGCGACAGGGAGCTGTCCACGCAGCGCGCGGATCTCGAGGCGCGGGAGGGCAATCTGGCCGAGGCCATAGGCAAGCACGGTGAGGAGGTGGCCAGGCACAAAAGCTTGTAGAGAAGTCCAACCAAAAGCTCGCCGAGAGGAAGGAAGAGGCTGAGAAGGAGGCCGTCGCCAAGCAGAAGAGTATCGCGCTGCCGTCGCCGAAGATTATGCCGGGAAATTTAAGAAGCAGGAGGACCGCTTCAAGAAGAAACGCGCGGAGGACAACGCCCGCATCCTTCAGCTGGAGCGACTGAACGCCAGCCTGAACTCCCAGTTGAGGCGCGCCAGGGATGGTCGTCGCCGCGCGGAAGAGGCTCAAGAGCGTGCAGAGCAAGATCTTGCCTCCCTGATGGCTGATATGAAGGAGTTGACGCGCAGGTGGGCCCTGCCGTGGAGCGTGCTGAGGAGGCTGAGCACCACGTGCAGGCGGCACGGGTCTTGACGCAGCAGCGGGAGCGCATGTTCAAGTCCTTGGTGGCTCGGGGGAACACCCTTGCGGCGAACCTGGGAGTGGACGCCCCTGCGGTTCCCGTCCATGGGAATGCCGATGCTGCCGCGTATCTCGCCTACTTCGACCAGCTCTTCACCACGCTCGAGGGCCCTGTGGCGGAGATGGGCGACGTTGTCGATGAAGAGTGCCGCAAGCTCTTGACGGTGGCGATCGATCGCGTCTTCGCCAACCTCCAGCGTCTTCATCCCGCTTCGACTTCGAGTCCGTGACCGAGCCTGTCGAGGCGGACCAAGCCCTGGACCTCTCCAACTTGGTTCGGGAGGAGGTCAACGATTACGTCGACCGCTTCAAGAGGGTCGAGGCGGAGCAGGCCGCTGAGGAGGAGGAAGGCGCCGAAGAAGAAGCTGAAGAGGAGGCTGAGGAGGATGGTGACGGCGATGCCCCTGCCTAGGCCGCTCCTGCAACAAGACGCGCTTGAGGCGCACTATCTTTGTTTTAAGACTTGTTTTATTTCATTCTGGTTTGTAAGACACTTTAACGTGTGCTACTATGTGTGTGTCCCTCGATGGGCCTTTTATCCCTGTTCCATGTCTTTTTTCGCTCTACGTCGTCAGGACCCATCTCTTTGCGCTATGACTCCGCCACTGCGGTATGCCGGAGCTTTGACTCGGCAAGGCCGGGGGGTGTTTAAGGCTTAGAGAGGTAAGGGCTCTCGAGTCGCGGTGCTCGAGGGCCCCCCTTTGACGCACAAGCAGTCCATGAAGTGTGAGGGAGAAAAACCCGCTCGAGGGACGACAGATACTCGTGAGAGAGAGGAAAAACTCCTGAGGCGCGAGCGCTGGACTTAGCTTTGCGAGACTTTGGTCGTAGAGGGCGTTGGTTTCCCTGATGGTGCGCTTCCCTCTTGAGGCCGGAGCGTGGCTTCACGAGCTTGGGGGGACTCTTGTTCCCTGTATTGGTTAGAGAGGCAAACCCAAAGCAAGTACATGGTAGTAAAACTCATGCGCGCTTATAGGTTTCCTCATGAGTATCTCGCGAGGAGAGTAAGCACCAAGGTCCTTTGGTGAGGTGGCGTGTTTGGGAGCAAGCCCTGGGCCAGAGCTCTTTGGGAGGTAACAGGCGTGAGAGCGTGCTCACGTGTTAGAGCTCGGATCCTTTGGATTTTGCGGTGCTGCTGGGGTGCTCTCGAGGCACAGTCACCGTACTCAGCCCCCGCTCGCGAGGTGCGCATGGGGAAAATATGAGCGCGAAATGAACTAAAATAAAATTACACAGCGGCGCCTCAGCGCAATGTTTCATTGAGAAACGAATTGGTTCATTACACTTGGTATCACCAAGATAAAGTTTTCCATGTCGAGGCATGGGGACCACATTCAGTGGCTGAGACTCTTCACGGCCTGCGGCGGCACGTTATCAGGAGAGCTCAGAGGGGCTGGCCCTCGGGAGGAGAAGCTTTTGTGAAGCTTGGAGGTGAAGTTGTGTGCTTCCCTCTAGAGACAAAAAATGTCTGGCGTGACTATGATCACGGGTAGAACTTGCGTAGATGCGCGATGTTCCATGGATTCTTGACCGGGATGCCGTCCTCCGTTTCGAGGCGTACCGCGCCGGCCTGGCGATGTGTGCGACCCTGTAGGGGCCTTCCCACATGGGCGAGAGCTTGTGGAGACCTTCCCTGGAGAGGATTCTCCTGAGGACGAGGTCGCCTGTCTCGAGAGTGCGTGGACGTATGTGGCGGCTGTGGTAGCGTCGCAGGTCTTGCTGGTACTTGCTGCCCTGAGGGCGGCACGGCGGCGCAACCCGTCAAGGAGCAGCAGGTCGTCGTTGTGGAGGTCTGCTGATCGTCCTCGTTGAAGGCAAGGACCCGTGCGGATCCATGCTTGATCTCTGTGGGGAGGACTGCTTCAGCTCCATACACGAGGGCAAATGGCGTCTCACCAGTGGGCTTCGTGGGGTTCGTGCGGATGGACCAGAGCACGGACGGGAGTTCGTCTATCCAGCCCTTGCCGTAGCCCTTGAGGCGATTGAAGCTTCTTGTCTTGAGGCCCTTGAGGACCTCAGCATTTGCTCGCTCGGCTTGGCCGTTGCTCTGTGGGTGAGCCACCGAGGCGAAGCAGAGCTTGGTGCCGAGGCTCTCGCAGTAGGCCCTGAAGATGCCGCTGGTGAACTGTGAGCCATTGTCGGTGATGATGCGATTTGGCACACCAAAACGGCAGACCAGGCCTCTGATGAATTTTACTGCTGCTCTGGCCGGTATGCTGCGCACTGCTTCAACCTCTGCCCATTGGTGAACTTGTCGACGCCACGAAGAGGAAGGTAGCCCCCTTGCGATCTCGGGAAGGGTCCCAAGATGTCTAGCCCCCAGACCGCGAAAGGCCAGAGAGCGGGATGGTTTGGAGTCCCAGTGCAGGCTGATGGACTTGCTTGGCGTGGAACTGGCACGCATCGCAAGACTGGACGATGGTGGTAGCATCTTGAAGCACTTGGGGCCAGTAGAAACCGCTCCTGAAGACCTTGCCTGCCAGGGTGCGTGCAGAGGAATGGTGGCCACACTCTCCACTGTGAATGTCTCTGATCAGCATGCGGCCTTCCTCGGGGGGACGCACTTGAGTGCAATTCCATTTGGGCGCTTGCGGTACAGGTCTCCCTCGAGGATGTAGTATGACTTGGCTTGTCGAGCACTCGTTCCGCCTCCGCGTCTTCTTCGGGAGGACTCCCTTCAGCAAGTAGTCCTTGAGTTCGTCGACCCAGCCTGTCTCTTGATGCACCATAGCCAGCAGCAGACGCTCCCCTGAGGATGGACCGCAGTTGGGTGCCCACCTACAGGAGGTGGTGGGAGTACTTCGTCTGTGCTTGTGGCTGCTGCTTCTTGTGGCTGCTTTATGGACGCCTTGGAGAGTCTCTCTTCAAAGACGCCGGCCGGCTGGGCCTGCCTTCGTGATGCTCGCTTGGCGATGTCATCTGCCTCCTGGTTCTCCTTCCGGGATGTGCATGAGCTCCATGCCCTGAAGTGCTTCTCGAGCTTGCGGACCTCTTCAAGGTAGGCGGCCATGTGGTCGTCTTTAGGCGTGTAGCTCTTGTTGGAGAAGTTAACCAGGAGCTGGGAATCACCCTTTATGAGTAAGTGCTTGACGCCAAGGGCGATTGCGGCTCTGAGCCCGGCGAGGAGGCCTTCATACTCGGCGATGTTGTTGGAGATCTTGTCTATTGTGAAGCACAACTGGATGGCGTAGTAGAGCTTGTCACCTTTTGGTGAGGTCAGGACAACGCCAGCCCCACCATTGCGGCAGGCGAAAGCTCCGTCGAAGTGCATGGTCCAGTGGCTTGGCATTGTATCTCCAGATGACGCGGTTTCTTCTTCACGAGGCTCTTCAGGAGTTGGGTCTGTCCACTCGGCGACGAAATCCGCCAGCGCTCTCCCTTTTATGACTCTTGTGGTGTCGAAGCGCAAGTTGAATGGTTGCAGCTCGATGTTCCATCCTGCGACGCGATCAGTGGCGTTGGGGTTGCGCAGGATTTGCTCCAGGGGGAACGACGTGACCACCGTGATGGGGTGGCCCTGGAAGTAGTGGCGTAGCTTCCTGGAGGCGATGAGGAGCGCGAGGAGGAGCTTCTGCTGCACTGGGTAACGCTCGCGAGCATCTCGCAGTACAGTACTGACGAAGTAGACAGGATGCTCGACGAGGGTCGTCGATGGCGCTGCAGCGTCGGCTCCCTCGAGAGGCTCCTCAGGACCTTTGGCGAGGTTTTCCTGTGGAGGAGCTCGGCAGGGTGCTTGTAGTAGGCTCGACTTGAGGCTGTGGGTCTGGCACTGGGTCTGGAGAGACTGTTCCTCGTCGGGAGGTTCTGGACTTGGTGTGGCAGTGCTTTTCTTGGGGAGAACTGGCTCTTCTCTTTCCACCACCAGGACGGCGCTTGCGTTTGTGGAGTGGCTGCTAGGTACAGCTTCAGATGCTCGCCTGCCCTGGGGGCTACCATGACTGGTGAGCTAGCCAAGTATTTCTTCAGTCCTCAAATGCTTTGTCTGCCTCTGGAGTCCACTTGAAGGTGCCGGATTTCTTCATGATCTTGAAAAATGGCAAGCTCTCTCGCCGAACTTGGAGATGAAGCGGCCTAAGCTGGCCATGCATCCTGCTAGGCGCTGCATGTCCTTGAGGCGGCGAGGTGGCTGCATGTCTTCTATGCCTTGATCTTGTCAGGGTTTGCTTCTATGCCACGGTGGGACACGAGGAACCCGAGGAGCTTGCCTGAAGGCACCCCGAAGACGCACTTGGCGGGGTTTAACTTGATGTTCACCTTGCGCAGGCTGGCGAAGGTTTCCTCGAGATCCTTCAAGAGAGTGTCTCCCTCGCGAGACTTGACCACGATGTCGTCGACATAAGCTTCTGCATTTCTTCCCATCTGAGCCCCCAAGGCGATCCTCATGAGCCTCTGGAAGGTGGCGCCGGCATTCTTCAGGCCAAAGGGCATGCAAGTGTAGCAATACACACCACAAGGGGTGAGAAATGCTGTTTTCTCCTCGTCTTCCTTGGCCATCTTGATCTGGTGGTAGCCTGAGAAGGCATCCAGGAAACAGAGGAGATCACAGCCGGCGGTGGAGTCCACAATCTGGTCTATCCTTGGCATGGGGTATGGATCCTTGGGGCAGGCCTTGTTTACGTCTGTGTAGTCGATGCAGAGCCGGCCTCCTCCATTGGGTTTTGGGACAACCACACCGTTGGAGAGCCAAGTGGGGTGGGCAACTTCTCGAATGATGTCTGCTGCTTTCAGCTTCTCTACTTCTTTGATGATGAACGCTTGCTTCTCGGGGGCTTGTTTCCGCGCTTTCTGCTTTACAGGGCGTGCGTTTGGACACACGGCTAAGTGGTGCTCGATCACCTCCCTTGGTACACCGGACATTTCTGACGGAGTCCATGCGAACATGTCAGAATTTGCCCGAAGGAAGGCGACGAGCGCGCTTTCCTATTTGGGAGGCAAGCCAGCGCCTATGGTGACGCTAGCCCCCGAGCCCTCAGCCCCCGAGCCACTGGTGCTCAGCGACACCTTCTTTGTAGATGCTTGCTCTTGAGAACAGCTTCTTCTTCTTGGGCCTCTCGAGAGGCTCCATGTCCTCGTCAGCGGGGAACCATGGCAGCGGCCTTGTAGGCGATCTCGACAGCGCGCGTGGCGTCCTGTACGTGACCACGGATGGTGATGGTGCCACCGCTGCCAGGGATCTTGACCATGTTGTAGGCGTGGTGCGTGACGGCCATGAACTTCGCGAGGGCGGGGTAGCCGAGGATGGCGTTGTAGGGCAGGCCAATGTGCGCGACGTCGAAGTCAATTAGCTCGGTGCGGTAGTTCTCCTGCGTGCCAAAGGTGACGCGAGCCTCTCGAGCATTCTGTGGTGGTGACGTCCTCTCTGAAGGCAGCGATGACGTGCGAGTCCGGGTTGTTCGAGATTTTGTTGCGGACTTGGCTGAAGCGCTAGATGTACCTGCGGAGGGTCTCGCCAGGCTTCTGGCGCACAGCACGCATGTCGTTGTAGGTGAGGGCGCGCTCGTACGTGCCCTTGAAGTTTGCCACGAACTGCTGGCAGAGCTCCTCCCACGAGTCAATGGAGTCCTCGGGTTCAGGAGCCACGACAAGGCAGAATCCTTGAGAGCGTGGGAGAACCAGTTGGCCATGACCTTGTCGTCTCCCCGCAGCCTGGATGGAGGTGGTGTAGAATGCAGGAACTCGATGGGGTTGTTCGTGCCGTCGTAGCCCTTGGGTAGGTCAGGCCCGAACTTCTGTGGCCAGACGACGCGACGCAGGCTGCGGGTGAAGGCCGCGCATCCTGTGGCGTACGAGGCAACGCCGCCCTGAAGAGCTCGGCGGTTCTGTCGCCCCGCTTGGCCGATTTCCTCGACGATGCGCTTCTGGAGGTCCTTCTAGCGCTCCATTTCCACCCGCGCGTCTGGAGGAGTCCGCTGCACGATTTGGCAATCGCGCGGCGAAGACGCGTGGGAGGCGGCCTTGTGGGCCGCAGCTGGAGGCGGACCTGGCGGAGGCGGCGGCGGAGGTGCGCCATGCGCGGCAGTCCCTGCGCGTCCGGAGTTGTGGTGCACCAAAGAGCGCGACGTCGCCGGAGCTGCGCGCGGCGCCGCCACGATGTCGACGAGTGCTGGAGGCGGCCGAGCCAGTTGTCGTGCGCCTCGGCGGTGGGCGGTAGCGGAGAGCTCCGCGGCCATGAGCAGCGCGGTGTTCGGACTGGGTGTTGGACGCCCAAGAGTGGAGGCGCTGGACGGATGCGAGACTCAGCGTCCTCGCCGTGCCCGTGGTCGACGTCTTCGTCGAAGCGGTCGTCGTGGTGGCCGTCATCGTCCTCGCGTGCTCCACACGCGGCTCAGCGGTGTTGCGCCCCGAGGCGCGGCTGGCACGGGGACGGCCGCGGGGGTTGGTGGTGTTGGCAGCGGACTCGGTTGTAGCCCTGCCTGACGCCCGCCGGGTGGCGCGAGCTGCGCGAGTGTCCGCCATGGTGCAGAGGTCGATGAAGGTTGAAGACGCGCCTCAGCCCCCTACCTGGCACGCCAATTGTCGGAGAATGACTCCCACGAAACAGGGATGGTCAAGCTCACGAAGAGAGTTCGTGTAAGGGGCTGAACACGTTAGTCAAACAACCCTCAACCTGCACGGCGACGGTGCTCGTCGAGCATGAGGAGGGACATCATGACAGAGATGAACACCAGCCCGTACCCAGGTTCACGGCCCTCGTGTGGAGGTAACACCACTACTCCTGCTTGTCTGTATTGCACTGCTTATGGAGGTTACAGTACAATGAGCTTGCCGAGGGCTCTCTTTTGGCAGTGGTGTGCACAAGGAAGGGGAACTGTGGTCTCTTCTTTCTTGCGCGTAGGTGACTAAGTTAGATGAGAATGCGATCCTTTGCTACGGTGATGCACCTCCTCCTTTTATAGGCACCTCGGGCCTCTTCCCGCGCTTGCGAGGTGGAAGGGCTACCACATGGCGACAGAAGGGAGCACGGTGCACCGCAGCCCAGTTGTCCATGGACACGGTACCATGGGCATAAAGCTGATGCCTGTGGCAGAGAAACCACCGTCCATGCAGGACGACCAGCTGGGGCTGCAGAGTAACGTGGGGGTGCCCACGGTGACGTTGGCCGTGGAGCGTAGCGCCGGCCGGTCCCTTATCACCAAAGAGGAAAATCCTTGTAGTCCGGTGCGGATGGCGCAGCTTTGTTGACTCCTTTAATCACCAAAATGGCAACTGCGGCGTCGTCGTCACCGCGCGCAGAGGCGCGCGTCACTCTGCGGCGCTGCAGAGCCCATGTGTGCTCTGCAGAAGGTTCTTTGCAGCGAAGGAATCCCACGAGGGCTGGGGATGCCCTGTGGAGGATTTGGCGTTGACCTCTCTCCAAGGGAGATCATCTTGAAGAGGGGGCAGCAGTGAGGAGGGCCTCCGCAGGCCTCTGCTGCCTCCAAAGCCCTCACGAGGCGATTTGCCTCGCGAGTCTATCCAAGCCGTAGGCTTGGTCCTTAGCGAAATTTGGAAATTTGGCCATCGAGTGTCGAGGGCCGTGGAGGACAGGCCCGGCACACCCTGGTTCTCACTGGGCCGCAAGTGAGACTACCATTTTTCTACTTAGACGTTATCTTTCGATTTTGTATTGATCTACCAAATTGTGGTATGGCAGTACCTATGTTTTATTTTCAGAACACCGTGTGTTTACTTTTCTTTCGACTAGACCTTGTTTTTTTCTAAAGTTAAAGTTGAGCTTTGTTTTGATTGTTGTGTTTTGTTGAATGCTTGTTTGGGTAGAAATATTTCTCCTAGATCTGTCTATCTTTACTCATCTATGCTAAAACCACAGATGCCTCCCCGCCGTGATCCTCAGAACAACAACAACACTGATGCAATGCTTCAACAGATGATGGCAGCGCAGACTCAGCTGATGACTATGATGGCTCAGTTCATGGCCAATCAGAATGGACCGCCACCTCCACCACCGCCACCACCTCCTCCCCAAGTGGACAGACTTGCCAGATTCCTGAGGCTTAGGCCTAACAAGTTCTCCACTGCAACGGAGCCAATTGTGGCAGATGACTGGCTGCGTTCTGTGCACAAGGATCTGGTGACTTGTGAGTGTACTGATCCTGAAATGGTAAGGTTTACCGCTCATCTGTTGGAAGGACCAGCTGCTCAATGGTGGGAAACTTATCAAATCACCCACCCCTGGACACTTTGACTTGGGATACCTTCAAGGAAGACTTTCGTAATGCTCATATCTCCTCGGGCATTATGAACTTGAAGCAAGAAGAGTTTCGAAACCTGAGGCAAGGGAACAAGACACTTAAGGAGTATATGGATGACTTCCATGCACTGTCACGTTATGCCCTGAAGACATTGATACTGATGTGAAAAGGAAGGCAAAATTCCTCAAAGGGCTAAGTGACGAACTGAAGATTCCTTTGTCAGTCGCTTATGCTCCAAATTATCAGGCCCTCCTAGACCAAGCAATCATATTGGACGATAACATCAAAAAGGCTGAAAGCAGGAAGAGGAAGATGGGTATCAACAAACACCATTCTGAGCCTTCTTATAAGAAGCATTTTGCTCATGATGGGAACCATGGTCATAAACATGGAATCACTTCAGTGGAGGAAGCAGTCACAAACCTCATGGCCATAATCATACTGGAGGATTCAGAGGAAACAATGGAGGCCACAAGGGAAACGGACATGCTGGCCATAACCATAACAATGGACAGCACCGCCCAAATCCCGAACCCAAGAAAGATATCAGCCAAGTGCTTTGCTTCAAGTGCAATAACAAGGGCCATTATGCCAATGAGTGCCCAGAGAAGAGGGTTGACACACCTGCCAAGCCCAATCCTTTCCAGAAGGGACATGTGAACCACATCAACGTGGAAGAAGTATTGGATGAACCTGATGCTGTGATTGGTACGTTCCTGATCAACTCTTGTCCAGCATTAGTTTTATTTGATACTGGAGCATCGCATTCATTCATTTCAAGGGAATTTGTAAACAAGCATGGGCTAGTTGAGGAAAGTATAGGCAAACCTATTAGAGTAAGTTCTCCTGGTGGAGAGATGTTAGTAAACTCCGGGTGTAGACAGTTGAACTTAAAAATTGGAAAACATCAGTTTCCTGCCGACTTAATCATCCTGGAAACCCAAGGGTTAGATGTTATCCTAGGGATGGATTGGATGACTCGTTTTGAAGGAATCATAGATTGCGCAAATAGAGCTATCACTCTCACCACCCCGAGAAAAAGAAGATCAAGTTCAAGTCAAAATTCGAGCTGAAGAAAGTTAGGCTTAATTCTCTTAAGGGGGTTAGCCTAGGTGATGTTCTTATAGTAAGGAATACCCAGATGTGTTTCCAGAGGAACTACCGGGAATGCCACCCGATAGAGATGTCGAGTTTCTTATTGAACTAAAACCAGGCACAGGACCAATAGCTAAGAGACCTTACCCAATGGCCACTGACGAATTGAAGGAACTCAAGAAGCAACTTGAAGAGTATATGCAGAAAGGTTTTATTCGCCCAAGTTCATCACCATGGGGAGCACCAATCCTATTCGTCAAGAAGAAGGATAGTACGCAGAGACTAGTCACGGACTATCGAGATATAAATGAGCATACAATAAAGAATAAGTACCCACTGCCCAAAATCAATGAGCTCTTCGATCAATTAGAAGGAGCTGTTGTTTTCTCAAAGATCGATCTTCGATCAGGATACTTTCAGATGAAAGTTAGAGAGATGGACATACCCAAGACCGCATTTGTCACTAGATATGGCTCGTATGAGTACACAGTAATGCCTTTTGGGTTGACCAATGCACCAGCTTATTTCATGAATATGATGAATAAAGTGTTCATGGATTTTCTGGACAAGTTTGTCGTTGTTTTCATCGATGACATCTTAGTCTACTCCAAAAGTCACAAAGAGCATGAAGAACATTTGCGCCTAGTATTGCAGAGACTCGGGAACATAAGCTGTATGCCAAATTCAGCAAGTGTGAGTTCTGGTTAGAACAAGTTGGATTCCTAGGACATGTGGTGTCTAAGGATGGAATAGCAGTGGACCCTGAAAAAGTTTCTGCCGTGACCAACTGGGAATCACCCAAGAATGTGGGAGAAATCCGCAGTTTTCTAGGACTAGCGGGATACTACCGTAGATTCATTGAAAACTTCTCCAAGATTGCCAAGGCTATGACTGAACTACTGAAAAAGGGTAAGAAGTTTGAGTGGACAGAAGCCTGTGAGACTAGTTTTCAAGAACTGAAGAAGCGCCTAGTCTCAGCACCAGTCCTGTGTCTACCAGACCTGGAGAAGGATTTCCAAGTGTATTGCGACGCTTCACATCGAGGTCTCGGGAGTGTGCTAATGCAAGATGGAAAAGTGGTATCTTACGCTTCGAGGCAGCTCAAGAAACATGAAGTCAATTATCCCACTCATGATCTGGAGTTGGCTTCTGTAGTGCATGCCCTGAAGATTTGGAGGCCATATCTATGGGGAAAGCGTTGTGAAGTATTCACAGACCATAAAAGTCTCAAGTACTTCTTTACTCAGAAGGAAATGAACATGCGTCAAAGGAGATGGCTGGAATTGATCAAGGACTATGATTTAAGTCTGCAGTATCATCCAGGAAAAGCCAATGTGGTGGCTGATGCTTTGAGCCGCAAGCCCTATGTAAATGGACTCACGGCAGGTGAATTGCCTGAAGACCTATGCAAGGCATTTAAGGACCTTCGGTTGGAAGTGGTACCCGAAGGATTCTTAGCATCATTAGAAGTACAACCTCTTTTGTTGGACAGAATCAAGGAAACTCAGAAAGGTGATAAAGTGATGGAAGAAATCAAGAGGAACCTGAGTGAAGGCAAAGCTAAAGGTTTTCGGGAAGATGAGAACGGCACGGTGTGGTATAAGGAACGTATATGTGTTCCAGAAAATGCTGACCTCAGAAAGTTGATACTTCAAGAGGCTCATGATTCACCTTACTCCATACACGGGTAACACCAAGATGTATATGGATGTAAAGGAAAGATTCTGGTGGAACAATCTCAAGAGAGATATTGCTGAGTACATCGCCAAGTGTGATGTGTGTAGCCGCGTGAAGGCAGAGCACCAAAAGCCGGCAGGATTACTACAGCCCTTACCAGTGCCGGATTGGAAATGGGAACAGGTTGGGATGGATTTCATCACAGGTCTGCCCAGAACCAAATCAGGGTATGATTCTATCTGGGTTATTGTCGACCGTCTGACGAAGGTAGCTCACTTTGTGCCTGTGAAGACTACCTATACCAGTGCCAAACTTGCTGACATCTACATGAAGCGAATTGTCTGTCTACATGGTGTTCCCAAGAAGATTGTGTCTGATAGGGGTACTCAATTCACCTCTCATTTCTGGAAGCAGTTACATGAATCACTGGGAACCAGATTAGAGTTTAGCACAACATTTCACCCCCAGACGGATGGACAGACTGAAAGAGTAAATCAAATCCTTGAAGATATGCTGAGAGCATGTGCCTTAGACTATAAGTCTAGCTGGGATGATAATCTTCCATATGCTGAGTTTTCTTATAACAATAGCTATCAGGCAAGCATAGAGATGTCTCCATTTGAAGCCCTGTATGGAAGAAAGTGCACTACACCACTATTGTGGAGTGGCGTAGGAGAACGTAGTTTGTTTGGTCCTGACATAATCAAGGAAGCTGAAGAAAAGGTTAGATTGATTAAGGACAGGTTAAAGATAGCACAATCTAGGCAGAAGAGTTATGCTGACTCCAAAAGAAGAGAAGTCACCTACGAGGTGGGCGATAGAGCCTATCTTAGAGTTTCACCATTACGTGGAGTGAAGAGGTTTGGAATCAAAGGGAAATTGGCACCACGATTTATTGGACCCTATAAGGTACTGTCACGCAAAGGAGAAGTGGCATATGAGTTGGAACTACCAGAAACTCTTTCCGCAGTTCACAATGTGTTCCATGTTAGCCAGTTGAAGAAGTGTCACCCAGAAATGGCAGAAACTCCGCTGAGGGATACAGTACCATTGGAGGAAGTTCAACTAGAAAGTGATCTCACTTATGAGGAAAGGCCTATAAAGATCTTGGAGACAGCCAAACGAGTTACCAGAACCAAGACCATCAAGTTCTGCAAGGTTCAGTGGAATCACCATACAGAGGAAGAAGCAACTTGGGAAAGAGAAGATGACCTTAAGGAAGACTATCCTCACCTATTTGCTAACCAATCCGAATCTCAAGGGCGAGATTCATCCTAAGGGGGTTAGGTTTGTAACATCCCAATTTTCACAAAAATAAAATTGCATTCATGGCATACATCATTTCATTGCATAGTTATTTTAATTCTATTTTTGTTCAAATTTATTCGAAGGAAATAAAACTATCTTTATAAAACCTTGCAAAAGTAGTTGTTTGTTATATAAAAAAGTGTCACCAATTAGTTTATTGGTTGAGGTTTGATTTTACAAAAGTTTACAATTTTGTTTGAACTCTTTTGAAGTTTCAAAACCAAAGTTATAAAGATTTTCAGAAAATAGAAAAGAAGAAAGAACAAAAAAAAGGAACCCTAGCTACCTGGGCCGAGCCCATCTCTCTCTTTCTCGCGCGCGCAGCAAGCAACAACCCACGGCCCAACTTTTCCCTTCTCTCGCTGCCAGACGGGACCCGCTCGGTGACGCAAGCGATGACGCCAGCGTCCTCAACCTCCAGCCGAAAATCTCGTCTCTGTATCTATCTCCAACTCCGGATCGATTCACGAGTTTAAACAATCTCTATCCGATTCCACTAGCCTCTATATATACCCCAAGACTCCGCCGCCTTTTCCCTCAAACAATTTCATCTACGGGCCGCCAGGCTGCCCACACTCGAGCTCGCTGTCCCGCCATTTCCGCCGCCCAATTTCTCAAACTACGGTGAGCATCGTCGACTTCGAGCCCTCTCTCCTGTCCTATCTCCTTTGTTACGTCCTTGCGCACCCGTGTAATTTTTCTGTGAATTATTTGCACGCTAGATCGATGGGAGCATCGTCGACCTTCAACCACCGCCGCGGAAGCAACTCCGGCGAGCGAACGTCGACCACCCGATGCAACCACGCCATCCTCGTCTTCATCACCGACTCTGCCTCGACATCCTGCTTCGCTAGGTAACGGAACCCCTCTCCCTAGCCCCCTAGTTCGTCAATTTCTCGTCGCCGGCCATGGCGCCGCCACGTTTCTCGGCCACCGGAGCAGCTCTGGCCAGCCGCGCCGCTCGCGTTAGGTCAAGCCAATCCCGAGCGTTAGATCTCCAATCTACGGCCTAGATTAGATCTACCGGCGAAGGGGTATCAGCGAATCAGGAGCAGCCACGTCGACGCGGGTCAGCATCCACATCAGCGCCAAGTCAGCAGCTCCGTCAGCAGTCAACGCCACATCAGCGTCAGCGTGGAAGAAGATTTCCCAATTTTATTCTATTTAGCAGTTTTGCAGAAAAGACCCTAGATCTTAGATCTATTAGTACTTTTTATTGGTTTGGCCAAATTTTAAAAATTTTATGTTTCCGAAAAGCTCTCGACGTGTAGAATCTTTTTGCGGTATTAGTTTTACATTTTGTCAAACTTAGATGTATTCAAATTTCAAATGAGAAGTTTGACTATTTTTTACATAACTTTTGTTTAAAAATAGCTTTTTGAGTAATTCCAATTGCTACAGCTTTGTTTAGTTATCCCCTGGCCGTAGGAACACCTCTTTTATTTTTGTAAGTTTTTTGCTGCGAATTTGTATTTATGTAATAGTTATTCCGTTTTTAGGAGTTGTTTAATTATATTTATTATTTAAAAATTATTTTTATCACATTTTCGAATCATGCATGACTTAGTGATAATTAGAAGAGTTGAGGGCGCTTAGAGATACTTAGAAAAATTTTGCATCTCATGATTGTCATCTTTTCCTTAGAAATTTTTTGCATCTCATGATTGTCATCTTTTCCTTAGATTTTTTTTGCATATCATGCATGTCATATTTTCCTTAGAATTTTTGGTATGCTTGTATGTTTATTTGTTGTGTTTCATGTGTTAGAATTTTCGGAGGGAAACGAGGATTATTGCAACTGCTGCTACTGCTCTTCTTGTTGCCAAGGCAAGTGGCACACCTCATAAATTTCCTAAGTATTTTGTCTATGCATGACTTAGAATATTTTCTATAAGCATGTGTTTGATAGTATTGCTATGCTAAGACTACACCATCTCCCTTACTAGTTGTCTAGCATCCCATTTTAACTTAGTAGTTTATTGAAGTGCTATGCAAAAGATGTTTTATGAAATGCTAAATTCTACTAAGTTAAAAATGAAACACCTGGGTGGAATTGGTTTTGATAAGAAGATGTATGAGTTGAGTGTTGTCCCGAGGGGTTTTACCTGAGGGATATTCACTTGTGGATGGCCACCCAGAAACAAAGGGACCAAAGTTTTCTCCAAGTGAAGATGCTTCCCGTGCAGCCATTAGTCATATGGGATCTGGCTAGATGGATTAAGTTGCGTGGACTCCTCCCGGCTTGACAAGCAGATGTAGAAGGATGTAGGTGGAACGGGTCAAACCTGTATGGGATGGGGTAAATGCTTCTGAAAAGTCTCGTCTCAAGCTTCTCCTTTTCCTTAGCACAATTTGAGTGTAGAGGATAGTTTGGGCTGATTGGGTCTAATGGTGAACGTGCACAACCTCTCGAGAGTGTAAAACTAAGTACTTAGCCGTGTCCCCGGCTACGGACAATTCTGAGCAGCTGATCAAGGACGTCAACGGAGTCTCCCAACATTCCAACTTCTGAAATAAAATTTGAAGGGTGAACAAGGGTAGAGGAGACTATGGTTTTCATGCCATACTTGTCTCAATTTGAAGAAAATGTTGTACAAAGTGTTAGGAAAAATTGGCTTTATGCAAAATAGGCTTGAACTCCACCAGCCAAATATGCATATAGGTTATTAGAGTTATTTTCACTAAGTGTCCACATAGTGTCATTTGCCAGTTCCATTTTTAATGGTTCTGACCCATTCTGTTGCAAAATTTTATTTGTTGCAGATTGTTCTGACGACGAGTGAGTTTACGTTAAGAGTTTCGAGTCTGCAACCAACATGTTCGCCTGTGACGCATGAAGATGATGGAGACTCCATGAAGAATAAATTGCCGCTGCTTTACTTTTTCAAGCTAGCCTTTGTGCTATGCAAGGATGTAATGAACATTAATTTTTTCTAAGTACTGGATCATTCGTGTAATAAATTGATATAATGTTGTGATATTCGTCTTAAACCGTGTGTGTAAATGAAACGATACAGGGGTTTGCACTATACACAGGGATCTTGCCATTTTCTAAGTGCAGGTCCGCTACAGAGCGTCTCCTTCGACCACGCTGCACATCCTTAGAACCGGCCAGCCGGCAGAGGTTGTGCGATGAGCTCCACCTTCGACGCCGTCATTCTTTCGAGAAAGCTATTATTTTCGTCTCCTCAAACGCCTCTTCTCGCCATGGTAAAAATGAGCCCATCCGAGTCGTAACCACGAGGTAGGCGAGAGGACGACGTCTATGTTCTTTTCTGATAGCCTAACTCCACGGGAACATGCCCAAACACCAGTCCTGCATGCGCCTCCGACACCGGATCCTCTAGCCGGCTCTGTGCGCTCCCACATGAAGAAACGGCGGAAGCACATGCGTCTGTGCCCTTCAATTTTTTCTCCTGGTCAAGATGATGGCTTCACTAGGAAGCACATGTGTCTTTTCCCCATGGCCAGTCG
Source organism: Poa pratensis (assembly GCA_947311845.1). Lineage (NCBI taxonomy): Eukaryota > Viridiplantae > Streptophyta > Magnoliopsida > Poales > Poaceae > Poa > Poa pratensis. The sequence goes on along the minus strand of CAMZMU010000080.1, from coordinate 29,422,424 downwards.
GTAATCTCTCTCTCTCTCTAGCTTGATGGGTCTTTCAGTTGCAGGGACTGTTAGATATAGCCTATTGGGAGCAACGAGGCTGTTTGATGAAATGCCTGTGAGAACTGTCAGAAGATATACGTAGCTTCCTGATGTTAATTATTCAACTGTTGTGTTGTTGTTGTTATTTTGCGTGCAGACGCAGAACGATACACGTGATGATTTAAAATCTACTACGGGCGCCTAGCAGAAGATACTAGCAAACATATCAGGTCCACCTATAGGAGGAATGGCTGAGTGAAATTTGACAAAATTAACCCTTTGCCGAAACTTCATCCAAAAATAACCTTTTTTTCAAAAAAAAATCGAAATCTAACCCTTTTGTGTGGCTCCCGTACCGGGGGCGCCACACATGTAGGCACCGCGCCCCAGGCTGGGGCGCCACACCACTGCCAGCGTGGCAAGGCGGGCCCAGCCCTGGTTAAGTAGCGCCGGCGCCGGTGCCAGGGGCGCCACACAACGACATGTAATTTTCCGCCCGACCCGCGCCGCACCCCACTCGTTCTCCTCACTTCACAGAAACAGAAAAGGAAGAAAGGCAACGGCGGCGGCGGTGGCTCATCTCCCCCTCTCAAATCCCCTCCAAATCCGGCCCAATCTGAAGGAATTTCTTCTCCCCATCGGTCCTCACGGTAAGCTCCTCCATTCCCCTCAGTTTCATCCAATAAATCTTTCTTATTTGTCCCCTTTTTGGAACCGGGGGAGTGGAGCTCAAGGGTGTGGCGCCCCAGCTGGGGCGTCGCACAAGTGTGGCGCGAAGGTCCCGGCGCGGCTTGTGTATGTGTGGCGCCCCCGTATCCGGCGCGGCAAATTAACAGAGAGGGTGCAGTTTTGTGCTCTTGTGTAGCTCCCCGCCCGGGGAGTGGAGCTTACGGGTGTGGCGCCCCAGTCTGGGGCGTCGCACATGTGTGGCGCCCCGCGTGGGGGAGTGGAGCTTAAGGGTGTGGCGCCCCAGTCTGGGGCGCCGCACAGGTAGCTTCTTCAGAATTCCTGCACTTAGTTTTAGAAATTCCTGTACTTCAAACTACAGTTTCAGAATTCAAATGACAAATTAATATGGCACAGAATAATGAGAAGGTTCACGCAAACAACGCACTAAGAGTTCACCATATTACAAGGTTCAACGAAATCCATCAAATTCATGAAATTACAAGGTTCACCACTAACTCATCAAGTTTTCGACATTGCAAGGTTCACAACGACATTAATGTTGGATGCTCACTGAGTAAGACGTGGATACTTGCCCTTGCGCCTCGCTGGGTCAGGTTCCGCTCGGTCCTCCTCTCGTGCACGGCGATCCCTCTCACGCCTCCTCGCATCCGCCTCCTCTCGTGCATGGCGAGTACCTTCACCTTGTCCTCCCGCCTCCTCTCGTGCACGGCGAGCCCTCTCATGCCTTCTCGCATCCAACTCCTCTTGTGCTTCCCTCTCACGCCTTCTCGCATCCAACATCCCTTGTGCACGGCGAGCACCATCAGGTTGAGCCTCCTCTCGTGCACGGCGAACACCTTCACCTTGGCCTCCCGACCCCTCCCTTCCAAGTTCGGCCTCAAACGCCGCCCACGCCTCATGGTACCTTCCATCCTCTAACGGCCCCTCCCTTGCACGTTCCGCCTCCATGCCTCCCTTGCAACACGTGCCTTCTCAGTCTTCTCCCACCTCTCCATCTCGCGGAGCATCATTTCGTTCTTAGCCTCTAGTGCCTCAATTTTCGCTTGCTCATTCTCCTTCTTGGCCCGCTCCTCTTCACGATCTTTCTCCCAGAATCGCTCCCACGCCTTGTCAGTCATATTTTTTACCTCCCACCGGTAGAGGCCAGTTTGCTCAAAGTCTATCCACGGTAGTATTGGCAAATAGGCGGAGGTGACTGCAAACATAATAGCGAGTCAAAACATGCAACTAGATAAAGATAAATTCTTTACAAGAGAGGCGGAGGAGACATTTACCCGCGGACGCTCAATAATATTTGTTTGCTTCGGCTTGCGTTTTGTTTGCTTCGACTTGTTTTTTGTTGGCTTCGGCTTCTCCCAAGCATAGTTCGGGCACATCCAGAACCTCCTTCCTCTTCTATCGTCCCAATCGCTGGACTGCTTCATCTTGCAAACATCACCACACCAACAAGTCGGCGCATCGTGCCCGACTCGACTGTCAATGCTGTGTTGCTATGCATTTCAAACAAAATAATTTACTTATCTTAATTTTAAGTCAAGTCATTATGCACTAACCCTAACTAAATCTAGCTCACTAACTACATCTAACAAAAACCCTAACCCTAACCTACAATCAACAGCCCAACACTTCATATCCATCATACCCACACACATTGACCAATATTATCAACAAATAACCACAAATTTGTCCTCATATTCAAATTCTAGGGTTTTCAAGATCTACACAATGTATCCAAATTGGAAGATTTCTATTGGACAAAACAAGGAGGATGGGGGAGAGTACCTTCTTGCACGTAGGGGAGCCGAAATCCACGGAAAAATCACACCCAAAAGGATGGATTTGAGGGGGGGGGTGTTGGGGTGTGTTGGGAGTGCTGCTCTTCCTTGCTTTTGTGAGAGAAGAGAGTGAGGGAAAAGAAAAAGCTGGTGGGGCACGGGCTGGGGGGGTGATATTTTTACAGAATGTGTGGCGCCCCAGCCACCGGCCACCGGCGCCACACATGTATGTGTGGCTCCCCCACCTCCGGCGCTACTTAACCGGGCTGGGACCCGCCTTGCCACGCTGGCAGATGTGTGGCGCCCCAGCCGGGGGAGTGGTGCGTACATGTGTGGCGCCCCAGCCTGGGGCGCGGTGCCTACATGTGTGGCGCCCCCGATACGGGAGCCACACAAAAGGGTTAGATTTCGATTTTTTTTGAAAAAAAGGTTATTTTTGGATGAAGTTTCGGCAAAGGGTTAATTTTGTCAAATTTCACAATGGCTGAAGATGTAAAGAAAGAAATCGCTCCAAGCTCATAATCGAATGATATACAGTGGCATGCTCTTTCCTCTCACAAACCAATGATTGCTTGCGGTTCATCACCCATAGGTGGAACAGGCATTTTATCACAAGGTACAAGTATGTGCTGAACATATATTTTATCTGTTTAGTAAAAACTATGATGTGCATAATTTCACGAGTAATAGTATGAATTTATTTGCTGATTTGCAGATGCAAAACCTGTCCCATATGATATCCATTGGAGAATATTGGTGACTACGTCATCTCGGTTGATTATAGAAATCGACGATGCTGCATACTGAAACTCAATTGTTTGGAAACCAGTTTGGAACACCTTCTCATATCCTCTATTTTATTTTATTTTGAACAGGGGAAAGGCCCAGAAGGGCCTAAAGCTGCATTATCTCATCGGTGGGGGTACAAATTTGCATACAGGACCTTACAAGTAAATGAATTACAACACAATCCTGTAAATAAGCAAAGAGGACCTTTGGGTACAAACATGAAACGCGATCAAGTCCTCCAGCTTCTTCTTCACCACCGTCAGGATCAGGACTCCACTGCCGGCCATACTTCCTCTCACCGGGGACGAAACCACTTGGGAGGGGAAGCACGATGCGCGCCGCCGAGAATCCTTCAAAGAGCCTCTGCCATGGAGGTAGAAACGATGCCTTCAATGGCATCTGGAGCGGCTGCCCAGCCAGCCAAAGATCATGGCGGCAAACAACGGCCACCATGTGGTTATCTCCAAACTGCAGCAAGAACTCCCCATGGAGCGAAAGATCACATCATCTTCCACCACCTTCCGCCACCATGGCGGCGAGATCGTGAAGAGACGCAGAGATCCGGAGCTCCACCGCGACAACCCCCAAAAGAGAGGGCACATCGAGCTTATTCAGCAAGCCGCCAGGTTCACCTCCTCTTCGATTGAGCTCGGACCACCCGAGCCCAGCAGGAAAGAGGATGAAGCCCAGCCCTCCCACGACGCGGCTCGGACGCGCCACGGAAAAGCTTGAGGAAGCCAGCTTATTGACGGAGATCCCCAACCTGCAGACCTTCACTCGCCACAGCCCCCGCCCCTGGAGCAGAACGGCAAAGGAACCCCAGATCGAGATGTACCAGATTCGGCCGGCAAAACCTGGTACCCTACTCCCAAGCGCCACTAGGGGACAAGCTACAAACCTAGTATCTACACTACGGAGGCCGGCGCCTCGTCTCAGCTGTCTCCGGGCAGCATCGCCGCCAGGGGAGGCCTCGACTTGGCCCGGGGCTGCACGGGAGACCCTCAAACTACTGTAGCAGGAGAGAGAGTAGAGAGGAAGGAAATGAGAGCCTCATATCCTATCCTCTATTGTAGGGACATATTTTCGTGAGCAAGTTGTGTAGTTTCTATCCAGATATGCAAAATCTCAGCTCTTTTAGTTATGCCTGACTTATAGAGGATTTCGCGAAATCTGATTTATCCGGTAGCATTGAATGACGAAAAGATAAAATCATTAGAAATATATTTCTAGCAGATACCATTACCACCTTGATATTTTAACCAGGATGCCATATTTTTTTTCAGATTTGTTATACAAAACAATTATTATTTTCCGCAAATTATTTGTTTAGGAGAGGAACAAGCCTATCCTGATTCATCATGGCCCTGGGTTGTTGTTATTTGTCAACGCAACCTTCGCAAACCAAGTAGTACTCTAACTGTGTTATATGGCAACCCTATTTACTATGGTCTTATGAAGCAACATGATTCTATCTCCCTGCTATGTCAATACTATTTGATATAATACTTTGTATAATTAAAACTTAAGTTGGTAGCTATGAGGATTGTAAAATTTTGTATTATGTGCAGCACCAATACTACGAGGCTACATGTCTCGAGAAGTTCCCGCAGCAACGCACGGGGAATCATCTAGTAATTTGAAAATCGAAGGCCATAGCTAAACATGAAAAAACTAAGGAATATCGCATGTATCTATAGAGGAACAAACACATAGTGTTACATGCAACATAAGGGCACCATTTGTGACGGACATCCTAAACACTTTACCATTCATAACCAAATATGATTTAGCTGATAGAAGCTGGCACTTTACACCATTTGTTTTTTTTTTTGTAGAAATCAGTTGTTCCACAAGAAGCTAAGAACAATAAAAATGAAATGGGGTTGTAGCATGTCGCTAAAAGAAACCAAACATCCGTAATATCCTAAATCGCGGATAACCCTTTCAGACGGCCTTGGATGTTTATATCAAATACTTTGGTCATCTTCTTCCGTCATGAACCCCGTTGCACGTGCACTTGGTTAACTTTGCCTCTCGGTCGAGCTTAATCTCATCAGAAGAAGTTCTCTAGATGGGAACATGCATTTAATGCAAACCACCAATTCTAGGGCCACAAAGGAACGAGCCAACGACCGTCGAGTAGGCCATAGCTAGTGTTAGCAAAAACGTGAGAAGGAGCAATGAAGGGTTTTTCGAGCCAAAAATCATCTCAGATATTTCGCTCCTGCTCCAGGGCTATATACTGTGGAAGAACTCGGTGGGTTTGTTTGGGTGGCTATCCCATGAGTGGTTAGTGGTCACCAATTTTTGGTTGGTTACCTTGTGTTTGGTTCCTAGTGTAGGATGGTTGAGGGTAGCCACATTGTAAGCATATTCCATCAAAAAGCCTACCACCCGCGGGCGAGTCATTGTGGTCACTTGCAAAACGTTTTGCCGCGCACTCACCTTACCCAGAAATAGAAATTTATCCCTTTTAAATATTTGAACAAACTTTTCCTTTTGAAAATATATTAAGAAATTTTACCCCTTTTAAATATTTGAACAGACTTTTCCCTTTTTATATATCAAAATATTTGAACAAACTTTTCCCTTTTAAAATATTTGAACAAATATCTCTTTTAAATATTTGTACAAACTTTTCCCTTTTAAATATTTGAACAAACGTTATGTCGCGTGCTGATATTTTGCCCCCAATACATTAAAAAAATCCTCACCAAATTATAATATAAATATTTGAACAAACTTTTTCCTTTTAAAATATATATTATGTGGGTATTCTCACCACCTTAACAATAAGTAATCATATCACCCTAACCATCTATAATTTCTCAAAAAAAAAACATAAATATAGCTACCCCTAACCACTTTTCCATTCAACCAAACAAAAAATTGACTTAACCATCCCACACAACCAAACATGAAAAATGGCTACCAACAACTAGATGGTTGGGATACCCCTAGCCAATTTTTCATAACCACACAACCAAACACACCCTATGGAGATCACCTCCACTAAATTAAGAGGCTTTATTATCATCTACCTCCAATCAAGAAGCTAATCTAGCTGATGGTGAGCTGCCCGCATGGTCTGCATATTCTTTAGCAGGTCTTCAAAAGATTCCACCCCAATATTTGTTTGCACTCCCATATGTAGATTATATATAGTAAACAAAATTTTAATTATCTCATAATGTTTTTTCCCAATAAATCACATGTTTACTAACAAACCACCTAGGGAGAGCAAGTAATGGGATAGGCATAGTTCCAATTTTTACATGCTCTCTCCGTCCACAAAAAATGTGTATTTATTAGGGCGTAAGAGTGATACAAATAGGTGCGTATGTAGGTGAAACTCACTTCTGCACCCGGGTGCACATGCACCCGGTTTTGTTATTTTTTTTTGAAAATTCAAAACATGTCGAAAAATTCCGAAAAAAATCATGCATGTACCTGAGCATGTCACCCACCATCGTGTAAAATTTGGCGACGAGTCGACATCGTATGCGCCTTGTGCAAAAATGACAAATCTCAGATCTGAAAATAGATCCAAAATTTGAATTTTCAGATCTGAGATTTGTCATTTTTGCACAGGGCGCATACGATGTCGAATCGTCGCCAAATTTGACACGATGGTGGGTGATATGCTCAGGTACGTGCATGATTTTTTTCGGAATTTTTCGACATGTTTTGAATTTTCAAAAAAAAAAATCCAAAACCGGGTGCATGTGCACCCGGGAGCCAAAACGACCTCCTCCGTATGTAGAAGGTACTATCCACAAGGTATAAAACCTTTTTGTATAGACGGTAGCAAACCGGACACGGCGTTTTGGGTCACGGATGCAGATGCAACCGTTGTGTAAAACATTTTTGTACATTTTGTGTTAGCACAAAAAATTTTAGGAAGAAAATATATTTTTTTTATCATGTGCAAAAAGATAAAACAATTTTCATACAAAATCATTTTGGAGCGACCGGATTTGTTTTTTTGCACAGGTCCAAAAAAAAAAATTTCGCAAAACTTTTTGTGCCAACATAAAAAGTTTTGAAGTGTATCAAAAAATTTATTTAAATTTCTGTGAAAATTATTTTTTGAGTAGTGGGTGCATCTGCAGCCCATGACCGGATATGGATTTCCGGTAGCAAACCACTTCATCATTGTTACTGCAACACCGCCACACGTGAATCACCACATCGTTGGTCGATTGAACACCCTATGTGAAAACTGAATCACGGAATCATATGAGCTATATATGCACTATGCCACTCGCTCATTGTTCTGAATTAAATTAACGGGCAGCGCTGTCGTTACAAATGATGTTGACAACACAAATGATGTTGACAACGAAAGGCACTGACTCAAGCAGTTCCATGTAATTAGCACAGGGGAGTACGAGAGGCCCATTGTGAGAACATTTCAGTAGTCGACCTTTGCTTGACCTCCTGCTGCTTCGCCATCCTTTGCAACTCCTTGGTGAGCTCCACATCCCTCTCGGAGTCGAAGTACAGAAAGTCGGTGTCTAGTGTGTCTTCGATGGCATCCAGTCCGCCATGAGTAATGTCGCTCGAGAAGTAGTCAACGGGATGGTCCGGATACATGATCTTACGTGCTGACTCCCGGCCATAATAGCAACGACCTGTTGGAGTAACCAAATTAGCATATATAAAACGGAATCCACATGCTAAGAAGAAGTTATGTAAGGGTTATGTCGTAGCTAGCTTACCCAAATCACGGTTGGGGCAGAGGGCAACAGATTGATTTCTTTGACTGATCGTCATATGCACCCGAAAATTCGGCAAAGAAGAGCGTGTTCCGCAAACTGGATTTGGTAGTCGCCATGAAATTAATGTGGTAGCATTGACCGTTACCGTAGTACTCCCTCCGTTCCATTTTAATTGACTCACATATATGTAGATATGTATGCATTCAGACACATTTTAGTGTTAGATTCATCCATATTCACATATATGTGAGTCAATTAATATGGAACGGAGGAAGTAGATAGTTAAGGCCACGCCGCATATGAAATCCAGATAATATTTCGGTTCCGAAGGATGTCCACGCGCGTATCCCTGCAACAATTTCTCGATCGTTGCACGGATGAACCTCTGCTGATGATCATAGGCTTCCCTCTTCCTCGCGAGAATGCTCAACACCGTGCTGCAGAGTTTGGGAGCACGTGGCTGCCGTGGGATCATTAGCTCCGATGTTTCTTCTCTGAGGATGCTGTATACCTGCGTCAAGGACTCTTGAGACGGCGGAGCGTTGTTGGCGGTGGCACTCTTCATCAACGACCGGAGCCGGTCCAGCTTGGCCGGTGCCAGGGACGCAAAAAGTGTAGCCATGGCAGAGGCTTGCGGGTGTTGAGCCGCAACGGTGGCAGCTTCAAAGGGCCCTGGACAGCTCCCATCGGGGTGTAAAAGTGGCTGTAGCATGGCGGAAATGTCGCACTGCGTGTAACAGAGGTACTTGAGGATCTCGTGCAATAGCAGGTTCTGGCCGGAGGTGGCATGGAGGAGGGCGACAAGGCCGTGTAGGGAGCGAGACACGGCTCGGAGCAGGGTGAGCATGTCGAGGATATCGTGCGCCTGGGTGCCCCGGAGCGGGAAGTTGACGTCGTACCAGATGGCGCTGAGAACGATGTTGGAGACGGGATCCATGGGCCCGTAGCAGTGGCCGGCGAGGAGGACGCCACTGACGTGTTGGCGCGCGACGTGGCTAGGCAGCATGGCCAGCGCCCTGAGGTAGAAGCCGTGTATGGCGCCGTAGAGCGACATCTCCAGTGACCGGACGTACGGGCAGGAGTCGGCGTCGGCGTCCAAAGACCGGACGAAGGCGCACGGGGAGTCTTTAGTCGTGCCCGGCGGCACCGGCGTCGCGGCATAGGAGGATAGCGTGGAATCCATGTCTTGAGGACGACGCAGGGACGCGATGTGGTCGCCGGCTCGTTGCACGATGATGGTGTAGGCGATGATCCGGCCATCTCCGAGGTCGACGCAGCTCGTAGCGCGCTCTTCTTCAATAGCCGGCGGCAGCGGCATGGTCTTCATGGTGGAGAAGTCGTCTTGGTGGCGCAGCACCTGGAGGACGGTCTTGACATCGTGGACAGTGAGCCTATCCCTGCTGCGGAGAACGGGGGCGAGCATGTCGAGGCGCTCCGGGGGTAGCCACGCCGTGGCGAGCGAGACAAGTTGATCCGGCAAGGGGAGTTTACCGATCGTGGCAGCCAGGCGGAGGGAGTTGCGCGTTCTCCCGGAGCGAGGGTCGGGGAGCGCGGCGCGGGCGGCGTAGAGCTCATGCTCGACGAGCAGGACGGCCATGGCGAGGTCGGAGCGCGCCCAGACGAGGTACCGGCCGGCCTGCTCCTGGGTGAGCAGGCCGAAGTAGGCACGCATGAACTCGAGGAGGGCAAGGCTGGATCTCCTCGCGACGTCATGCCATGAATCCCTGCTCCTCTCGCCGCGGCCGCGCGTTGACGGCGCCCTGGATCTCCTCGCGACGGCATGCCATGAAGCCCTGCTACTCCTGCCGCGGCCGCGCGAGGACGGCGCCTTGAAGGTAAAGATGGAGCTGCGTACACCCAAAGGAGCCGGGGGGGGGCTAGGGCTTTCGTCGAAGTCGTCCGGGAGGTGGGACACGGTGTTGAGGACGATGTTGGTGACGGGGTCAAGAAGGCCGAGGCACAGGCCGCCGCGGTCTAGGAGTTGGGCCAGGTCGACGCCATCCGGCACATCCTCGACGGGCAGCCGCCGGAAAGCCTCCTGGTAGTGGTCAACGAGGATGTCGCGGAGAGCCTCGCCCGTGGCGGCAGAGATAGGATCACCCGGGAGGCAGTGCTCGGTGAAGCATGATATCACGCCTCTCGTGGGGTCGTAGGGCTGGAGCATCGGCGGCGCCGCCATCATGATTTGTTTCTCTGTCGAGAAAGATCGATGATGATGAGCTCGGTCCGTCCCTCATTTTCGTGTGGCGACTGGCGGCGCCTCCGTTCATCACCGTCTCGATCCATACATGTTAAGAGTAATCTCGAGCCTGATTTAGGTTTTGTAATTTTATTTAAAAATAGTTTTGTAATTGGAAAAAGTCCAAAACAAACTCTGAACTTATAGGCGAAAGATAAATGAAACCTGAACTCCTAATTCCGGAAATCAACACTCTGAACTTATTGATCCCGGTCTATTTTAGACCTTGGAACTGTTTGGCGCACCAGGAAAGTTACAATCCCGGTCGAGATAACGTGCTTTTCTCACTGACAACTCGGTCCCGCATGTCATATTCATCCCCTTCATGCATCTCTCACATACACCACATAGCAGACGATGCAATTGCGACCACTTGCGCATCAGGCACTGCTTGTTGTCGTCGGCTGCGCATCGCCGACCTCCGGCGAGACACCCGCTACCCACGGCCCTGCTATCCAGGCTCGCCGCCGTGCTTTCGCGTCTGCTAGCAGAGGACGGCCAACGCTGCGAGTAGAACCACACGCCGGAGTGGAGCAGCTTGTGCCAGAGTGCGCGTCGAGTCTCCAAGCTATCCCGCATGGCGAGCAGCAGCTCTATCACACCTTCCACGGGATCCCCTCGCGCCGGCACCTCTGATCTCCTCGCGCTGATCTGCGCGGCACGCAACAGGTTGCCTGCTATAACAGCCAGACATTCACAAGCAGGAGAAACAGCAGCTTAGAAAGAAAAGAAGAAAAAGTGGGTAGCAAAAACGACCACGACTAGCAGCAGCATCCAGGAGTAGTAGCAGTCCAACGCGCAGGCCATGTGCAGTTCATCAACCATTGGCCGGTGGCCGCACCAATTTAGCTCGTCGCCGCGTTAATCCAGAAGAGGATTGGGACATGCGGATCAGATGTGGTTGTGGACGCGGGAATCTTGGGCGGCGGCAAGGCACTGGTGAGCGACGCGCGGGGGGTTGGACGGCTGTGGGCGAGAGGGACGGCGCGCCGTCGATTTAGAGGCAGCGGGGACAGAGGAAACACATTTTTGACCTGATGCGGTGAAGTAAAGTTGGAGGTAAAAGATGAATATGACAGGTTGGGCAGTGCTGGCAGTGAGAATAGCAATTTGAGATTTTTTTCCTGGCGTGGAAAACGGGTACAAGGTTTAAAATAGACCGGGATCGCCAAGTTCAGAGTGCCAATTTCAGAAATTACAAGTTCAGGGTTCGATTTATCTTTCGACTACAAGTTGAAGGTTTGTTTTGGACTTTTTCTTTGTAATTTGGTAAGTTGCCATGCACTAGTGCTCCACGGTCATGTAACGTGTTTAGATTTGAGTCCTAGTCAAGTTAGTCGTATGTGTGCGAGTAGTACTAGTTTAGGCGAGTCTGTTTAGAGTCGTACTAGAAGGGGGTTTGCGCTTGTTTCAAAAAAAGAAGGGATTTGCGCTTTGCTCCGCCCGAGCATATTATTGTGATAATCAATATATGACATGCTGGTCTGACTAAAAATTAGTGGATCATACAAGATCAGGTATAAATCAATAGCCTTCTCACACAAATATTATGCGCATTGGTCTATCACTGCCCTATAAACAGTTTAATAAAAAAGTAACAATTTTGGATTGTTAATCTCTAAACGAGGCGAGCCCGGCGGCTACGTGTGAGGCAGGGCTGGTCGAGGTGCGGCCGGAGACAGACCTGGCATGCGTCTTGCGTACTTGCAATGAAGCAGGAGACACGGTTAGAAAGGGGAGGTGAGGAGGCCTATTGGAGTGCGAAAGGCTATGCTTTATCAAGGCAAGCTTCTCTTTCTTTCGCCAATGAAGTTCATATAAGTGTATAGAAAGCCTTCTTTTCACAACCATGCACAAACCAAAGTGCTGCTGAGACGTGAAATCCATGCACCAACAAGTTCCGGTTCATAAGCAATGAAAAAGCAGGGTGGCTCCCCGGCCAGAGCTACGAACATGAGGCAATGGTGGCCATGCGTCGGAGGAGAGCGAAGGCATCCCTCGAGGCCGAATCCCCTCCTGATCTGCGGTTCCCTCAAACAGTTGTGATGTATTTGTGGCCAAGTCGGTCAGAGTTGGTGGAGCTGCCGAATTCGGGTCAAATCGATGGCAGCGGAGGCGGCGCGACGGTCATAGGAGTAGAGGCAGGAGGGCGACATGGAACTTCCGATTGACAGTTGATGTGCGCGTTAGCCTTTCTGTTTTACAGTAGGAATCAAAGTGTTGTATATTTGATGTTGTTTTTTGAACTGTCCAAACTTTTTAACAAAATTTATATCAAGGGTAACTATTGGAGTAAGATTTTGACCTCAAATGGCCTAAAAAGTAGTTATGGCCTAACACTGGGCAGCTATTGGAAGTCCTTCAAGAGAGGGACGGTCCCTAGATTCATGTGTGGTAGATAGAAAAACCATCGCTAAGTTTTGTGTTCAGCTAAACAGACGAAAAATATTACTCCAGTCTTGTGCATCTTCGCCCTGCGGCTCGGAAGAGCGAAGGATACGACTTCCCGTGTGCACATCAAGCCGCAGATCAAGTCAAAAGTTTCACCGGCCTAGGAAGGGTGCGGCAGCGGCGGCGCGTTCTCTTCTCGCATAGGTGACGGTAGTGGTTTGGTTCCTCGTGGATCTGGTTGTAATATTCTGGTTTTTTGTAGTGCTTTGTACCAATTGTTTCTGATAATAGATTTGGGGTTTTTTCCACACAAAAAAGTAAAAATAAATGAGCGGGAACCAATGGGAGCTTGACATGACAAGCAATTAGGGAGCTCTGTTCCTAGGTAGCTTAGATATTGGAGGGATAACTAGCACAAGAACCATCACCGTGCTAAAATTAGACATAGATGGCAGATCTTGAAGATCAAGGCCTTCAAATTCCTCTTAATAATCTGGGACTTCATCAGGTTGAGGCGATGTATGTGTTTGTAGCGTCACTTGGGCAAGGCCTTGAACTCCAGGTGCAAGAGCATGCAACGACGTTGGGGCTATATTTTTGTCGACTCTCACCGTGACTGTGAACTCCCACATCACGCTATATTTTCCTCCCGCGTAGCGTATCATGTTTTCTTACACTTAGCAAAATTAACTACATACAAATATTGTTAGGTATCAATATACAAATGCTTGTTTCACACATCAAACTTGCACCATATAAACACAATTGCCTATGTTTAATTCATATTACACAATAATGTAGGACATCCCTTGAAACTTTGGGTCAAACGCAATTTGACGAATCATAAAAAATTAGGAAGAGCTCATGAATTGTAGGTATATTTATATGTCCATGTCTCTATTTTAGTATATTCAGATGTCTTGGAAGAGAGCTCCAAAGCGTACGCTAAATCTTTGTGTAGAGGTTTCGATAGTGCATGATTTCTTTTAAGCGTAAGGAGCTAAAAATATTCTAAAGTACATAGGGTACACAGTTGGCATATCTCATTTGTTTATTCTTTCGTAGATATTTTTGTTTCATGTTCTCATCAGGTATAGTATGCATACTCAGTAGAAGGAGAGGGCACGCTTTGCTGCGCCCGTTTGACTGTTTGCGCTAAATTGATCCGTTCTCTGATGTTTGGTAGGGTGATGCCACGTTTTAAATTGGATCAAATTGTTTGTTGTTTGAACAATTTTGGTGTTTATTTGTGCGTCCGCCGCTCCGTGTTTCATTGGCCATTCACCTAGGTCGCTTCCTGATGTAGCTGTTGAACCGACACTCTGATGGGCGTGATCCACCCGTTTTCCCCGTTCCGCTCCACTCCTCATGATAGTGTTATCTTCCTTCAACCTTCCTTCGGTTTTCTTTCATCCGTCTCACTCATGAGGGTGTGATGGGCGTGATGTCGCCGTCGCACTGGCCAGCCATTTATCTTGCGTCGCACGCCGCTACTATATAAGAAAGGTTTCTTTGTAGGGGAGTCCGTGGGACCTCGGTGTGCTCATCTCAGGGGCGACTCGGAAGATGCCTTGGAGGCATATCCTGTCGGGTCACCCGTGGTTGAAGAACCATTGGGACCATGGTGGTCGGGAAGATTGTGAAGTGCTTGCAATTAGTTGTTTTTGGACAACAACGTGCTAACAAATTATTTATAAGTGATGGTGGGTCATGATTTTGAGTCATCGCTTGGAGCAACGAGATCTGAGTTATAATCCATGGATGAAAATTGAGTTAGAACTTTGTTGATCGGGTAGATGGTGAAGAGTTATAATAAATCTCTTAAAAGAAAACTGACATGGAGGAAAATGTTTCAGTCTATAAACCTCGACTTGTTAGAAATGAGTTTCGATAGGTTTAAGGATTTGACTACGATGAGACTTTCTCGCTGATAGCGATGATTAAACCAAGTTTGTGGTGACCCAACACACCACTGAATGTAGAAGTGCGCAAATCTATCTATTATATTATTAAAACAACAAACAATCAGCGATGAAGATTTGTCATACTAAAACTAAGAAGTATTAACGGTGCAGATTTATCATGCACGCACATCCAATTTAAAAAGGAAACCGATCCAATCTACCGTGCCTAACAATGTTGCACTATATCTGGACTCTTTCTAGGGTTTCCTATTAATTACGACTGCTAGCAGGGGCGGAGACAGGGGGGACTAGCAGGGGTCAGACCCCCCCCCCCCCCCCCAAGGTTCGGCCCCCCCTAATGATCTAGTGTACGTGTTAATAGGTTGAGTAATGTATAGTAGTACGTGCTAATTGAGGAGTAATCCGTGCGTTAGTATTGAAGTCCCACGTACCGACGTACGCACCGAGGGCCCAGCCCAGTTTAGGCTTATCCTTCTGGAGCTCGATAATTACCGTAACTTCCGTCTAAGGATGGCAATTTTATCCATGGAGCCGGGTATCCATGGATATCCGACCCGGTGGACAGGGGTTTGGAGGGAAGTTTTTATCCATGGATTTCATGGGGCGAATATCCGCTAACTCATGGGGTGGGCATGGGCAAAGATTTTGCTCCACGGATATCCATTGGATATCCGATTGACATGTGGGACCCACATGTCAGTGAGAGAATGAGGCTCCAATAATCCAAGATTCAAGACAACATTTCTGCTATCTTTTACTATATCTTTTGAATGCATGAATTGTTGTGTTGAAAACATGTAATAATAAATATTGGCTATGTTCCGTGAGATTGAGATGACATTGTATGTTTTGTGGTGTGATTGTTTGAGATTCTACATATTTTAAGTACTTTGTAGTTGAAATACTATTGATTTAATACTCCGACGCATTACTCGTGGATATCCATGGATATCCGGATATCCGTTGGGTTTGGATATGGGGCGACATCCATGCCCATGGATATTTTCATGGGCAGGCCATAGTGACGTTGATGGATTTGGATTTGGATCTGGTTTTGGTATATCCGCCCGAACCCGCCCCATTGCCATCCTTACTTCCGTCTACTATGCCCAGGCGCATCTTTACCCTAATGTCAAATCGATCTACCATGGCGCTGGCCGCCAGCGACTGCTCCCAAATTAAGCCAAGAGCCAGGCGAAACTCCCCTGCAATGCCGTCGTGCTATACTCTGTTGATGATGCCGACTGCTGTGGCACCTCACCATCATACATAGAAGTGTATGGGACACTGACCTTCCAGGCTCCTAGTTATGCCTGATCAAACACTAGATCTAGAGGTACGCTTGTAAATCTATAGCTATGTACATTTGATCAATTGTCTTTGAGCATGTATACACAATTGTCAAACCTAGGATAATTGCTACCGATCAGCAATAATTCCCCATTCATGCCCGGCAGAAGTGCTACCAGAAAATCCAAAATTTTCATTTATGATATGTATATAAATTTGATAATAAACTTTATGTTCATGAGCTCTAGTTATGCTGGTTAAGGCTCTGGATCCGTGAATTGTCCACTATTTAGGACTCGACAAAGTACAGGAAGGTTATACGAGGAAAAATCTCCATTAGGTTGTCTGAACACCTAACATTTTTTTGACTCCCCTGGGCATCGCCCCCCCTATGTCTAAATCCTGGCTCCGCCCCTGACTGCTAGCATGCTAGCAATCCATCGATATATCGCGGATATATTGGCCTTTCTTTGTCGCAGCATAATCGGCCGCCTACACAAAAGGCGCGACCCGGGCAGCCCTACGAGACGAAGCTCGACGATCCGCCCTCTCAGCTCGCAGCACACATCGGATAGGAGGCCATTGACAAGGAGCACTCGACCAGCGACGTCGGTCTACAAAAGCTGCAAGCCACGCCGACGAGATGGAGCGGCGATCTCCCATCGTATACGCGCAGGAGACATGGGAGATGATGCTGTTGGCCTGGAGCATCGAAGAATAGCAGCATAGCCAGGAACTAACGTCACAAAGGCATGGGCCCTATTCATAGATGGTGCTGAACTGCAACAGGTTTGGGTTCGTTGTTTGGTTCATGTGTTGAAACTATACATATTTGTTTTATACATTATAGGCTGAGTTAATATATTTTGCATCGTCTGACATGAATTTGACAAATATGCACAGATCGATTCATCGCGTGTGCTGTCTCTGACTGATATGGTTGAAGCTCAGATGCTCCTGGGCGTGCTGCTCCTGGCCGTGGCACTGATATAATTCATGCATGATGCACCTGATCTGTTTCCGCTTCTAATTTTCTCTAATTGGAGCTGCCGGATAGCTGCTCACAGTCGTGGAGCATCAAGGTTAGCAGACCGATAGATCTAACGCTGATTCTAAACTACGACGCCGCCGGCCGCCGGCGATGTTGCAGGAACTAGATGCATTGCATGCCGACGATGTCGCTGATGCCGGAGGGTTCAGTGTACGCGAAGAATTTCGGTTTTCATGCTCGGAACCAATCGCCGAGATGGCTAGATGGATGCTTCTAATATAGATCAAATTCGTATGCAAGAAATTAGCAGGCGGAGTCATCAGATTTCATCTCATACACTGTTATAACGCCGGTGGATGCTGAGCTGATCGACCGCCAGGCGCCGGAGTGCCGCACCAAAGTCCCGGGCCATCATGTCGCAACTCGCAAGCTCCAGCCTGTAGGTACGAATCGATTTACTTCAACTATCCTCACGATTTAAGACGCGATCGTGTTAGCTGCTTCGGGAAGATGACAAAGAACTAACATATCATTGTGCGCCACCGTGGTGTACTACTCAGATTTTCAGCAAGGAGATTTTCAGAAAGAAACATGCAGAGCGACCCGACGGCAGGATTGGTGATCCTCCAAAAGACTAACAATGAGGCTGGGTGCTGCCAGCCGGCCTTGGAGCTAAGGAAGATCGATGAAAAAAAATATAATCAAGAATCATAGAATGACTTGCTTATCCCAATGGGGCTCCCCGAAGAACAGTACTACTTATTGATCAAGGATGTGCCACCGATGTACGCGGGCAATAAGCGCGCTAACAGAAAGGAGAGGACAACCGGTTGATCAAATCGGTATGTGCTTAAAATCTACTTCCATATTTTTAAATAAATTATCAACGCTGATACGGTGGCCAACCATCACGTAATAGTTAAAGGGAGAACAAGCCGCGAGCAACATTAAATAAGTTTGCATGACTAAGTCTCACCTTACGCATAGAAATCTATGATTTTTATCGTCAAATTTCTCGGACAGTTTTCATTCTAATAAATAGAACAGCATTTTTTTGAACAAAAATAGAACAGCATTTCAAACTGTGCTGCGATTATGAATCTGATGTGTAGAATAATTAGTACTTGGCGAAGGTGCAAAAAAAATAACATGGTCAGCACGCACATGTTATTAGATTTTTTTTGCGTGTGAGCACAATAGTACAAAAAATAGGTCAACACAAAGAGAAGTGACGCAAGGAAAGACACGAAAGAGTTATAGTCTTTAGCAGCACCTAGGAATTTTCCCCGGGCAAACCACGATTAATTTTGTTTACTTGATAACTGAACGTAAAAAATTACAGATACCCATAGCGCGGCCAACAAACCTCGGGCTGCCAGGGTAGGAGGGATATTAGGATCACCTATGAGAAACAATCAATGTGTGGTAAAATTTCATGGTAAAGTACCGAGGTATTATCTAAATCGAATAACAGTTTAATAATTGGTTAGTGCAAAACAAAGTCTGTTATGATAGTATATATGAAATCTAGCCGCGCAAATGCGCGGGCCACCCAGCTAGTTATTGATATAACACTCATGGCTGGAACACTGTTCCACAAGTATTACATCACTCGGAGTGATCCAACATAAATATTGCGCGTTCAAATATTACACACTGAATGTTACATGCTAAAAGTGTACAAAGACTTCAAAATCCTCCTTGGTTCATTGATGAGCCTCTAATAACTCAGATACAACTTGAACTAGCTTAACGAGAACAAGAATTACTAAACTTAGAGGGTGTTTGGTTAAGCTTTTTATTGACTTTTGGCTTTGTCTTATAAGCCACAAAAGCACCTAATTAGGTGTTTTTGGCTTTTAACTTTTGGCTTATACCATAGTAAAACATAAGCCAAAAGCAACTATTTAGGTGCTTTTTGGACGTATAAGTCAAAACCAAAAGCCAAGTAAAAAAGCCTAACCAAACACCCTCTTACTATCTCATATGAGCTCTTATTTTGAATTAAACTACGGCTTCTCAACTCAATTTTTACAACTAAGCGTGTCAGCTTGGCTCCTCGTCATTTCTTCAGTCCAAAATGCTATGATGTAGCCTAAGCCTTCGACACGTCCAGATAAGTGGCTCTTCATGGTAGATATCAATAATGCTTCCTATTCTTCAATGACCTAAGAGTCTAAGCAAAAACTTTGAGATGAAACACGTGAGTAAAGCATACACGACAAGTTGAAATAGGAGATTTAAGTGGTTGAATTATCTAATTACTGTCATATTAGAAAGGTTATCAGTTAAGTACATATTTGGAATCATTCGCTCAAAAATCAATTTTTATTCTGAATATCTATGTTCGTAAATCTGCACGGGTTATTATAACTGAAAGAACATGGTTACCCATGTGTGGTTTTGGTAATTAATGACAATCCTTATGGACTAATGTGTATATTGAGATATCCTTGTAGGTTTGTCCATAGGCAACACTTGAACTCCATGTGTTGGATTCAAGGTTGAATGCCTTGAAGGTCATTGGATATAATGAACATATTTGAGATGATCAAGAAAGAAGAAAAGATATAATGTTGATCAAGGCGAAGTTGAAAATAATGTGGATTCAAGTGATCAACACACAAAGCTAAATGTTGCACCATGTGGGATCATGTGATCTAATGGTATGGTAAGCAATTGTCTATATAGCTTTATGATCTAACCCATGATGTGTGTGTGGAGTATCCATGTGGGTTTAGGTATCTTCCCATGGGTTCACATCAAAAGGAAGATTTCATATAACCTATGGAGGATGACGTCAAGTGGTGGGCGTCATCAAGATAATGGTCGAAGTGAAGACGTGCCTTAGAGAGACTCTCCCATAATGGTGTATGGGGGAGCGACATGTGAGTCTTCATCAAGCAAAGCGCAATCAAGAAAGGTGGTCCACTTGAAGAGATCAAGATTGTCATCATCTAGCTCAAGTGGAATGCGCAAGGCAAAGGTATGATCTTGATAGGGTTTCTATTTTACCGGTCTCATGGTGTTAGTTGGGAGACCGGGTTATAGGATAGTTTTCGTTCCATCAAGAGAGGCTCTCAAATGAGTAACTTGATCGTATCATCATAGAAAGCTCAAACCTTTGCATCTCTAGCATCATCTTTATTGGTTCTTCTTTGGGATTTATCTTTGTTGGGTTTTGGTGCTTGTCGTGATCTTCATGACAAGCTCATGTTCTTCGAAAACGGATTTCGCATGGAAAACTTGTTGCGTTTTCGGTGTTGGAAATATCATCGGTTTATCCTTGAGGAAAGTTTCACACCTTCCTATGTGTGGTGACTTTACTCTATTTATGGTTATTGATATTTCCTTGCGAAAGTTATTGCAGTTCTGGTACCAGGCTAACTTTCACCTGACGGTAGTACCGCTAGGCGCAGCGGTAGTACCGCTCCCGTGGGAGCAGTACTACTACAGCACTCGGGGTGCTTCCCTGGGCGGCAGTACCGCGGGCAGTACCGCGCCTTCCAGGCAGCGGTACTACCGCTGGAACTACCACTCAAGGTACCACCAGGAGGGATTTTACCTCTGTACTCCTAACGGTACCCGGGCGGTAGCAACCTGGTAGTACCGCTGGAATATCTTGAATTTATTCGAGGCTTGCCCAGCGGTAGTACCGGCCGCTCACCGGTAGTAGCGCTCCCTGGTGGCAACGGTTGTACCGCGAGGTACCGCTACGCCTGGGAGCAGTACTCACCTGAGTACCGCTAGGAGCCCAGTTGGCGGTAGTACCGCTGGTTCTCAGCGGTAGTACCGCCGGGCAGGAAACTGCACATAACGGTCAGTTTTTCAGGGGACCTATTTAAGGGGTCTTCTTCCCCAACGGTTCCCTAACTCTAGAGCTCGTGTTTTGCCCCCATTGCTGACCCTCCTTGAGCTTGCTATCTCTCTATCCCTCCAATTATTCTTGCTCCTTCTTGAGGGAAAAGAGAGAGGAGATCTAGATTTACTATTCGACCAATCAATCTCTCCTCTTAGTGAGGGGTAGTCTTTGGATCTAGATCTTGTGATTCATTTGGTTGTTTTCCTTGCTCTTCCTCCCATCTTCCTCCATAGCATTAGTTGCTTTGGTGGGATTTGAGAGTGAAGGCCTTTGAGCACTTCTTGTGTTCTTGCCATTGCTTTAGGTGCATCGGTTTGAGTTCTCCACGGTGATACGTGGAGGTGAAGTTTGAGAAGCTTATTACTCTTTCTGGATCTTGTTGCCTCGTGGGTTAGTTGTAACCCTAGGAGGCCTTTGTGAGTTTCGGAGCTTTATCTTCTTGCTAAGCTCCGGGACATTGTTGGGAGGCTCCAACTCATTGTGGAGTTCCCCGAGCTTGGTGTATCGGTTTGGTTAACGCCTTCAAGTCGACCTCATAGTGGAACGAGCCAATCCCTCACGGGTGAAGCTCATGGAGAATAGAGTGAGCACATCCGTGCTATTGGAGCGCCTAGGTGGCTCCACACTCCTCCAATGTAGACGTACTTCCATTGGGAAGGAACTATGGGAAACATCTCCTCGTGTACCCACTTTGCGGTCATCTCTATACCCGAACCTTTACTTATGCATTTACCTTTGTGATAGCCATCGAGCTTGAAGTTATCTATCTTGCTATCACATAGTTGTTATCTTCCTTAGCATAAGTTGTTGGTGCACATAGGTGAACCTAGCTTGTTTAGGTTTTGTGCTTGATAAATTAAACGCTAGTTTTATTCCGTATTTATTCAAGTCTAAACCGTAATTATTTTAAAAACGCCTATTCACCCCCTCCCCCCCCTAGGCGACATCCTCGTTATTTCAATAACCACATGGGGTTCCTCTCCCGCTGTTATCGCACGTCTGAAAGGATCGAACAGGTTGATTAAAGGGGGAGGGGGTGAATAGACGATTACAAATTTTACTTTCTTTCATCAAATTAGGAATTGCTCAAAAAAAAGTTTTCTAGATTATTAATACGTCCTACTATTTTTTTGATTGTTTCATACTATTATTATACCATTGCTATATGCTTTAATTATGATCATATCATTTTGTAGTGTTTTCATTTGACTAAACCTATTAACTCAGTGCCAATGCGAGTTTCTGTTTTTACTGCCATTGCACCGCAGAAAAAGCAAAAAAATGAATGAAGTTGCGAGGAAAGTACGGGAAAAAACAAAAAACTTCTATCATTGTGCAAATTTTCTCCTCGAAATACATCGTATTCTAGGCTGTGTAAAAATGACAAAACTGCAGATCTAAAATAGTGAATAGTACCAAAATTTAAACCCAAGTCTCGAGGAGAAAATTTGCACAATGATAGAAGTTTTTTGTTTTTTCCCGTACTTTCCTCACAACTTCATTCATTTTTTTGCTTTTTCTGCGGTGCAATGGCAGTAAAAACAGAAACTCGCATTGGCACTGAGTTAATAGTAAAAACAGAAACTTCTATCATAGTAATCGTCTATTCACCCACTAAAATTTACTATGATAGAAGTTTTAAAACTCCTCGAAGTTTTTTTTTTGTGGATCAATATTCAAGGTGTTTCGAGTTAAGATTTTGCATGTCGGCAGAATACATCATTATGAACATCTTATTTTCTTCAGAATTTTTTCAAACTTTATAAATGTAGTTTTCGAAATTAAAAAAACGAGGGTACATGTAGGCCGAGCTACACTATGTTTTTTCAATGAATTTTTATGTGTGCTTGGATGAACAAATGTTTGTAACACATGTGTACATGTGTACGTACATATCTTATACTCACTATGTTCCTAAATATAAAATGTTTTAGCATTTTTCATATTCATATGTATCTAGACATTTTTTTAATGTGTATGTTCATCTACTTTAGTCGTATCTAGAGCACATTTAAAATAGCTAAAATATTTATATTTAGAAACGGAGAGAGTACATTAACATGAGTACTATGTATTGTATCCAGCTACAACAGAGAGGACAAAAGAAACAGAGTGGTTACTTGCCGGGGTTTTTTTCAAATATGACCCATGCGCATTTGCATTGTCAGAAACACCCCCTCGAAATTTATTATCAAATATACCCCTGTCGGGAGGTCAGCAAAGCGACGACACGTGTCCTTCCGCCAAACCAGCCGGCAGGAAGGGCTTACCGCCAAACCATATGGCGAAAAATACTACCACAGCAGAACTAGCCCGCGTCAGTTAGCACTAGGACCCACCACCTTCCGCCATATGGGTTTGCGGGATGTGACACGTGTCGGCGCAGGAGACTTCCCGCCGTCTGGGATGGCGGGAAGTGGCTTTCTGCCACGTGGGTTGTCGGAAGGTGACACATGTTGCCTTTTGCACCTTCCGTGAGGGTAGTTTGACAATTATAGGGGGTTATTCTTGACAATACGAATGTGCCGAGGGTCATATTTGTAAGATGATCCTGCTTGCCAGTAGTGTTAGGTGCAGTACATACGTACGCGTGGCGCGTGCGTATTGGTGATTTGATGTACTACCATATCTGCAAACACAACATTTGGCCTGGTCATCGAGTCTGTTTGTGTATAGCATATATACGTCGCGCGCGATTTAGCAGAAGAACGAGCAAATTAACACGAAAGAAATATCTGTCCGCATGGCTGCACGGATAATCATGCACACATGACCCAACTTTGCTCGGCGAGAGCGGAGCTGATGGACATTCTACCGCACAGTACGCCCGTGACGCTCATCATGCATGCAGCTAGCCATGGATCGAGCTTGGCTAGCTAGCGTAGCTCGGGACCAAAGCATAGTAAAGTGAAGTCGGCGAAGTCGGGATCTGCAATCTGAACAAGAGAAAAGATGGTGGGGGAGCCATCGCCTGCTGCAATGCCCCCGTGACAAAAGCATTCCAAATTATCATGCGGTGCATCATGTAGATTCGGCTAGGAACGCAATAGATAGAGCGGTCAGCGGTGGCCGGCCTGGTATCCAATTCCGTGCAGCAGCCGTGATGAAGAAGAAGGAGAATGACCGACTCGTGGGGATCGTGTTTATCTCGGGGAAGACGATGGTTCACATGAATGATGGAGTGTGGATCTGGTACGCGGGTGTTCTGGTGTAAGCCGACGTAAAGGTGGGGCGTGGGACATCGTCGGGCAACCGTAGGAATCGATCGTGCCCTTGTTGTTGAAGAACAAGACATGTCTGGTACGTGGTGGTCCAAATTCACAAGGCCATGTGATCGATATTTAGGACGCGGTAGATGCATGTACTTTTTGAAATGACTAGTTAAATTTTGCGCGGCGTCACGCCGCGGGGTAATTTGTGTTTTTTTTAATTGTGTCATATATATTATAAGGAAAGGAGATAGCTATAATTTGTATAATGTATGTAGGCTATAAGTGCAATTTGAAATCATGCTGTAGTTAGAGGGAACAAATTTGTATTTCCTCTGATTATTCATGTAATCATTATTTTTTTTTTTAAATGTAAGTATGTAATTAGGTGGATTTAAGTTATAATGCTTGTAAGCATGTTAGCTAAGTTGGAATGGTCAAATATAGTTCCATTTTGCTATAGTTTTCTTATTTAGCACCATAATAAGAGGGAATATATTATGGGTAGTTCGAAATATTGATTGTTTTTAGCATGTATTTAAGTTATATGCATAATTGGAGGGAATTCAGTTAAATGATCTCTAAATATTAATCTACATGAAATAATGCAATTAGTTAGTGTTTAGCTTTAAAATTTTATTGTAACTCCACAGTCGGAGGAAATACATTATGCGAGTAATTATTAGATTCAATTATATAAAATTGGATAAAATGCATATAGTTTGTCTCTAAAAGTTAACCAAATTGGAATGTTTTGTTGTAATTATTCTTAAGTTCAGCAATCATGTATGGAATGCAATTGGTCCATAAACTTTTTAACTGAACTCCAAAGCGCGTGGTGAAATTCAAATATGAAGACTTTGACATTTCAAAATTGTGCGGATTTGAGAATGTTGGAATGCAAAGAGGGATTACATTTGGAATTTGTTTAGAGCTCGATTTTTTTTCAAATCGGACAGTTATTTAGATTTGAATTCTTTTAACGGTAGAAGTATGGTTAGAATTGGAAGGCATGACACATTTTAAAATATTTAAATTTGTATGTCGCGTTTTTTGTTTTTGAATTGAAATTTCGAAAATGACAATATTTTAGAAGTGTGTAGATCAGGAAATTATTAGAATGTAGAGAAAGTTTGTGGTGTAAAACTGTTAAGGTTTCTAAGTTTGTTGAAATTGGGAAGTTTTTCATATTGGATTTCTTTGAACACTTGTGAGATGATTAGTTCTGGAAGGTATTTAAAAGTTTGAAATATCGAAATTTGATCGTACGCCATAATGAGTCATTTTTTTGTGTGGTTGTTTTTGATATATTTTTGATAAATTGTCGATGGATATAGGTTAAGTTACCCATTTTGAAGCAATAAGCATTTTTTTTAAATTGTTTAAATGCCCAAAGAGCTACCAACGAAGTGTTTGAAATTATGTAAAGCATGTTCTATTTCATTTTTTTCTTTGATTCACTTATGTTTAGTGGGAAAATAAATTTGAGACAGCTATTTGTCATTTTTTACATTTGTGTAGTACTTATATTTTGATATTTTCAAGCCCATGATATAAATGGGTAATTGTATTTAAGTGGTGTACTAAACTCTATTTAAATGATATGTTTTGTAGCACTGATAATATTTTTTTGGATGTTATTTGAGGTTGAAAGAAAATGATTGAATCCATGTATAAAATGACATGAAGTGTCAAATGGTTTTGTATGTATTGTTTAAGATTTTGAAGAGTTGCAATTATTTTGAGAAGGCACCATAATATTTGAAGTGGCTGTTCTTTTTTTTCCTTTTTTTTAAAGTTGAAATAAGCTGGATCCCGGCCGTGCTTCGGTAGTGCACATTTTTTGTTCCTTGCAAATAGTTGGAATTTTTTTTGTTCCTTGCAAATAGTTGGATTTTTTTTTTGGTGAGCATGCTTATATATTTTACAGTATCTCCATTTCTCAAGCAATTTGAAATGTTCATAAATTATTAATTTTTAATGTAAGTCTATAATGGGTGGAAATGCACTTTTTTTTCATTTGGATTTCATAGGTAGAAATTTTTTCTAAATTCAACTTTATATAATTGGAGCAAGTGTACGTAGAATATTTTCTAATTTTTTACGGAATTGAGATGTGTAAATATGTTTTCATGTTGGTATAATTTATTAAAGCTAGAAATGTGAACATGGTAATATTGTTGAGCATCTTCATGTATTGTAGAGTACCTTTAAACCATGTTTGGTCAAATATTTATTTTAACTCCACAATTGGAGGAAATAATTTTTTTGACCATTTAGTAAAAGGTATTAAAAGTCAAGCTGTAATTAGAGGAAGTGAATCTGCATTTTCTCGAAATATTGGTCCAATCGAACATTTATTTTCTAAATGTAGTGATTGTTTTTTTGTGCAATTCAAATTAAATCATTTTTCTTGATTTGTTTGCAAAAAATGTTAGTTAAATTTGGATGATTAAATTGAACTGATTTGGTATGCTTGTGCTTTCAGCATTTTTTGAATGTAAGTACATAATTAGAGAGTTTTAAATTATAATGCTTCGAAATATGTCTGTTGAACTGAAATGATCAAACATGGTTTAATTTTGCTATAATATTCTTATTTGCCACCATATTCAGAGGAAGTACATTATGGATATCTGCAAATATTAACTAATTTGAACATCATTTTAAATTCGAAAGTGGACGCATTCAAAAATATTTTTTAGGGTTGACAATCGCTGTAATTAAAGAAGCTCATGTTTAAAAAGGGTTAAGATTTCAAAATTTGCTCGAATTTGAAAGTTTTGCAGACTCGGATTCCGTAACATGTGTAGAACGATCAGACTTCGAAGGCATTTAGAAGTTTAAAGTATCTAGATCTGAAATTTGATCGTATGCCGTAAGCTGGTAGCATTTAATTTTTTGATCATTTTGATATATTGATGGATCTATCTAAAGTTATTGATTTTGCGGAACTTAATAGGTTGTCAAAATTGTTCAAATACCGTAGACCAATATCTATGAAGTGTTTTAAATTATCTAAATCATGCTATATTCTAATTTTTGTTTTTTTTTCCTAGAAGGAAACTACGGAATCTATATTTTGTAAATTGGCGTAAAGGTGTGAAATGAGTTTTTTTCCCCAAAAGTATCTAAAATGTTATTTTGATTTTTACAATTTTGTTTGGAATGTGGTCTGAATTGATTTGGAGTTGTAATTGAAAGTTTACAAAAGTTTTGGAAAATACGAAAAGTGAAACAGAAAGAGGAAAAAAAAGAGGAAGTCGGGCCAGCCGAGAGGCCAGCCCAGCCCAGCAGCCGGCCCAGCTGGCCAGCCCAAACACGCCGTGACGACGCGACGACGTCACCAGGGGGCCGTAGCGGCCGCGGCGGCGACGCTGCCGCCGACGTCGAATCCCGGCGAGCCAGGACGCGCGGTTGGGCGCGTCCGATGCGCCCGGAGGCGAGCTACCCAGGAGCAGTCGCACCGCCTCTTGTAGGTCGCTGAAGCGGCGCCGGCGGCGCACGGACGCGGCAGAGAGAGCCGAGCGCGACGGTGGTGATTCCGGCGACGGCGCAGCGTTCTGGCAGCTGTTCGTCGGCAAGGAGGGAAAGCAAGCGACGGCGAAGCTCTCCGTCGTCGTCGATCTGACCGGGGAGGGCCGTGGCGGTGGCGGAGCGTGTCGGCGGCGGCGGCGATCCACGGCGGCGCGGGAGAGAAGAAAGGAAGAGGAACTGTGATGACGTTTTCGCAGAAAAGTCCCTCAGTTTTCGGAAAATTGCAAATAGGGGCTTGCGGCAGATTTTTCTGTGAAGGAGCTGGAATTGGCGGGTTCCTCTGTTGTTTTTTTTGCAAAAATGCCAGCGCGGTGTGAGGCTGACCTGTGGGCCCACAGACACTGTAGAAATGAACATGCACAAACAACAACACTTAATCTGATATTAGAACGAAATCATCTTTGTACCAAGGAATTAACCAAAATGGTAATGCAGGGATGCATTCGGAAAAATTAGGAGATACAACAACACAAATTAAAATACTAAATGAAATTGGAATAACATAATAGAGAGGGAATGACATTTAGTTCACTCATAAGCATGGTGTAATGAATAGAAAATTTGAGGAATAAAGTTCACCCACGTTTGATATTCCAGAACACGTCAGATTCAGTCACATATTAACAAAGAGCATATGATTTAAGTCACAGAATGGGGACACAAAATAATCTAAAAAGTAAATGCAGATTGTTATTATATCTTGGATTTCTTTCTTAGGACAGACACAAAAACTAAGCTGTACACAGAGAGAAATTAGTTCTAAGAATCCTCACATAATTAACAGCTTGTTGTAGAAAATTCGTTAGCGAAGTAACTACCAGATAAAATAATATCCATTGAACTAATTAGGATTCTACAAACAGGGACAAAAGTATAGGGCATTGGACTTGGACAAATGTATCAATGAATATAACTAACTCTTACATCTCCAGTTCTGTCAGAGATGCAACATCTGGCATAACTTCAATTAGATTTGCAAATCACCCTTGAGAACTAAAAGATGATCCTGCTGCAAGGTTATGCCAGCATCTCTGAAACCATGTTTCTTTACCGCGTATGCTATATGTGTAGAAAGCAGGCGTCTAGAAATCTCACAGGGCACAAAACCTGCCGTATCCCATTGTCGCTCGCCAGGCTGAAGATGATGCAGAGAGGCCTCCCATCTGAAAGCACGCACCTGCTAAATCCAACATCACTCCACACCTCAAGCACACGGCACACATGGAAGCGTCAGAACATCAGCACTGGTATTCTAGCTGAAATTAACCGCCAAGACCTTAGTACGCATCAGAAGAGTGAGTTAATCAGTAAGAAGAAGACGACCCATCTTATGTAGATGACTTCATCAGATAAATAAATTAGTTAAGCACAAACGAACAAAAAGATTAATCTGAAAATACACTGATTTGTTCTCATAGGAACAACGAATACTTTTAGGCAGACACAAAGTTAGCAGAATCTGACTAATAAATCAAATTCACTTAGTTATAGCAAAAATAATCCATGACCAGAAGAACGTGAGTAACTTCTCTATTAGGTTGTTTCTTCTTGACCAAACATGTCGTTTAATTGTCCTCAACGCTTCAATAAACAGGAAACAAAACCAAAGGAACACAATGGATGTACTGGCATGCAGATAAGAGCATAAAGATGCAGAATAAAAGTGTTTCTTCTAGAGCAAACAGGTTGTTTAATTATTATGTTTTCAAGCAACATATAGTGCACATGATTCTAAAAGAAACGGATCAGAGTACATGAAAGAAGCCACATGCTTTCTCAAATATACTCACCAATACACTCAGATAGCTCCGAATTTATTCAAAGATGACATTGTAAAGCTAACTAACCTATTACTAAATATTTATAACAACTAACCTGCGCAAATTCAATCTCCAACATCTAATAGGCAAAAAAAAATCTGCCAATGCAACATGTGCTGATGCATAGTACGCACATGAATCATTAGCTTGAAGTTCCAATCAATTCAAGCACTGCCATAATGCTATTCCTGTATAACCCCCATCATTCCAAGCTATTTCCTTCGTTCATAAATATATTACGTTTTGGCAGCATAAAGTAGTGTCTTCCAGATCTCCTAACCGATCAATGGAAAGAGGAGAAGAGCAGTTGCGGGAGAAGAGCAAACCCAGGAAGAACTCACCGGGATTACCTTAGAGAACAACCCATCGTAGGCGACCTTGTAGTTGCTGGCGTCGTGGTCCTTGAGCAGGACCCTCTCGTCGACCCAGAATACGTGCCACTTGCTTCAGTCGACAGTCTCCAGGTACGGCGGCTCCGGCAGCTTCTTGCGAGCTTCCTGGTTTGGTGGGGGATGAACCTGAGGTCGTCTCCGTCCTTGAGGCACCATCGACGCAGTCAGCTGCGCGGGGGAGGACGCGGTACCTCGGCCAGGCGGCGGCCGGCAGCGTAGAGGAGGCGGCGGCCGGCTGCGCACAGGAGGAGGCGGAGGGGAAGCTCGCGGCCGGGGCGGAGCCGCCCGTCCATAGCTACGGATAGAGATGAAATTTCCAAAAGAAGAGATGCACGCCCAGATCGAAGAAACTGGTCTCACCTGTGAGGAGAGGAAGTTGAGGACGGCCTGTGAGGGGAGGAGGAGCAGGTCCAGATCGCGGTCGTGGTCGTGGAAGACCGCCGCCGGCAGCAGCACGGCCGGCCTTGAGGTCGCGACGACGCCGGTGAACAGCGGCGGCCCGGCCGGAGAAGGCCGAACACCGCGCCTTCCCCTGCTCCAAGGAGACAACCCCTCACTGCAGCGCGTCGGCGCCGTCGAACGGGAGGCCCGCGCGGCGGCACCTGGACTGCTGCGCATCTGGAGGAGAGCGTGGAGGCGGCGGCGCATCGCCATGGGCGCGAGCGGGCGGGGGAAGAGGCGTGGGGGAGGGGCCGTGTCCGTGGAATCGACCGCGCCGCCGCCGCCGCTGTATCGGTACTGGAGGGAGAGAGAGGTGAGGAAGGGGAACGACGCTCGGAGAGGATGAGGTTGTGTGGTGATTTTGCAAGGAGGTCCCCGGAGTTCCGTGAATTTGCAAATAAGTCCTTCCGCCGAGTGCTGTTCATTACTGTTCTTTACTGTAGTTGTACAGTGCTCCGAGCGCTCTCCGCTCGCGAAAGCGTCCGTCTTTCATATACTTAGTGATTAGTGATTCGTTGTTTTTCTCAAAATGGAGCATGAATAGTCTACTCCAGTTATATCACTTTCTATACAATTTGATTTATGTAGATTTGGATTTTTTTTTTCTACTACCGTTGCTAGCGGTGACTTAATTGTGTACTCAGAGATTTTTAACATGTTTTATGCCACACTATGGAACACTTAGATTTGGCATTGTAATTTGTAAGGGCATCTTCGATGTAAGATGATTGGAGAGATGATTTAAAAAGTAAAAAAAAATAGCACTAATTTTATTAATACAAGGAAAATGCATACTAGGCGACTCCGCTATAGAAATAAGCATTGACGCTTGAGAAAAAAGTATGGATATTTTGTAAGCACCTCTCTAACCACCCCGCATTGTACCTGGTCTAATGGATTATGATAGTTAAGGTTATCTAACTAGTTTTATCTATTGTTGTGGTTTGTTTCATGAACATTGTTATGTTTCTATGCCAGTTTCCTAGAGCTAACTATACAACATATGTAACAATCCTTCAACCACAAAATGAGTCCAAAACTATATAACTTCATCTGATCAATGAAAGTGATCCCGCTCCTCCATCACTCTCAACTCCAAAAACTCTACATGCACCTCGATGTACCATCTGCATTAAGATTGCCTCTGTCTCTCTCGCACCATGTATGCAAATCTGAGTGCTTTGCCACCATATTCTACATCACTTCGTATAACTTTCCATCCTCGTTTTTCATACTAGATTCTATTGCCACCACCAGGCCAGATCAATTGATGCCAACACATGCAACCTTCTAATTTCATATTTTCAACATATCACCATCGTCCACGGGCTTCTCAAATTGCAAAAGCATGACCGTCATCTCACCTCCCTCCACCATAATACCCTATCAAAGTACTACCTGCAATACATGTCTATTGTGGTGATGTTATCCTTACTTGTACGAATGCCTTTGTTTCTTGTTTTACAATAGCTAAATCGCCTATTTTAAGTAAAACAAAGTCTATTATGTACAATGATAGTAGACCACAAGCCAGAGTTGACGCTTGGTGTGAGTTAAGGTAGGAGTCCTTATTTGAGTTCGAGGGTTACATAGAATGCTTGATAGGATCCGTAGATGGAGACCACGTGAATGATGTTGCATTGCGGATTCAAGATCTGAATGAAAGACTAAGGTGGTTGTCTGAGTAAGAGGTTGACTGAAGGGAATTAAACATGAGCCATTGGATGATTGGAATTTTAAAGAAACATCAGTTGCCAGAGATATATGGAGAGCCTTTATCTTTCCCATCTTCTTCCATGACACACATATGTTAACGACCCATTCAAATGTGGAATGACTATTGGTAAATATGAAATACTCGCTCTATTTTTTAAGTATCCTGCGTTATAGGTTTAGTCAAAGTCAAAATTTGACCATGCGTATATAAATTTTTCAACATCTATAATATCAAATGTATATAATTTAAAAATGTAAAAATATATTTTATGATATTTCTAATAATAGTAATGTTATAACATGAATGTTGGTATTTTCCTATATATTCGTTCAAACTTCACAAAGTTTGACTTTGAATAAATTCAGAAACAAGATAATTGTGAATGGAGGGAGTAGTCATTGTCGTCTGCTGGTGATCTTCTTATCACTTAATTGATCGCATGATTCTTATCGTTGCTGGTGATCTTCTTATCACTCTATTGCTTTAGAAATACATAATTGTAGAAATAGCATCTTCTCCTCCACCTCACTAATTTTGTCTCACTCCGTACTTCCGGAGACCACGCTGAAGCACTATCTCCAGGTACATCCAAAGCCCTAAATAATCAGCAATCTGGCAAATCCAGCAACTTGCGACTGGCTTGCAAGTGGCCTGGCCTCCTTAGCTACATTAGCTCTCGATCCCCTTCCTCCATTGAATCGTACCCTTCCTTTCTTGCCATCTCCACAACAATGGCCACCATAACAACCACAACGGTCAGCGAAACTGACAATGCCGACTTGTCTACGCCACCGCCGTCTTCACCGGCGTCCAAGGAGTTGACGTACGAGCTAGCCGCGCGTAACATCTACTACGCGAAGCCGGCTGCAGCGCCGACGTCGTCGTTCACGCGGCTCCTGAAGCCGTGCGGCGCTGCCAAAGAGGCGCATGACTACATCCTCCGCAACGTGTCGCTCACAGCACGGGCGGGGGAGATCCTCGCCGTCGTCGGCCCTAGTGGCGCCGGCAAGTCCACGCTGCTCGACATCCTCGCCGCGCGGACGGCGCCCACCCACGGGCGTCTCCTGCTCAACTCCGCACCCCTCCGGCCCTCCTCCTTCCGCCGGCTCTCGGCCCACGTGCCACAGGCAGACGTTGCGCTGTCATTGCTCACCGTCGCGGAGACTTTCAACTTCGCCGCGTCCCTGCTTCTCCCGTTGTCAGCGTCCGCGGCCTCGGCCGCGGTCACCGCGCTTCTCGCGGATCTCCGTTTGGTGCACGCGGCGCACACGCGGGTCTCTGCCTCCCGGCTCTCGGGCTGCGAGCGCCGGCGCGTGTCCATCGGCCTCGCTCTTCTCCGTGAACCCGGTGTGCTCCTGCTCGACGAGCCTACATCCGGCCTCGACTCTTCCTCGGCGTTCGTGGTCGTCGGCTGCCTCCGCGCCGTGGCGGCTGCCAGAGGCACGACGGTGGTGCTGTCCATCCATCAACCCAGCGCGCGCCTCCTCTCTGAAGTGGACTCGCTCCTCCTCCTGTCCCGCGGGATGGTGCTTCACCATGGCTCCCTCGCCTCCCTCGACACCGCACTCCTCTCCCACGGCTTAACCGTCCCAGCGCAGCTCAACCCACTAGAGTTCGCCCTCGAGGTCATCGACCAGATCCCACATCCTTCACCATCCACCCCTGAACCCAAGTCGGCGTCAAATCTCACCAAGTCATCGGACCGCCACAAGGCGGCTGCGATGGCGACGCCGCCGTCGTGTACTTCGCCGTGCTCGCGGATACAAGAGGGCGTGGAAGGTGGTGTTCCGGAGCAAGCAGCTGCTTCTGACCAACTTCCTGGAGGCGGTGATCGTGGGGACGCTGCTGGGCTCCATCTACATCAAAGCCGGGTACGGAGAGATCGGCGCGCACAAGCGGCTAGGGCTATTCGCCTTCACGCTAACCTTCCTGCTCACGTCCACCACGGAGACGCTGCCGACGTTCGTGACGGAGCGTCCAATCGTGCTCGCCGAGACGGCGGCGGGGCTGTACCGGCTGTCCTCTCATGCGGCGGCGGCCACGATGGTGTTCCTCCCGTACCTCCTGGCGGTGGCTCTGCTCTACTCCTCGTGCGTATACTTCCTTGTCGGGCTGTGCGCCTCACCAGAGGCATTCGCGGTGTTCGTGTTGGTGGTATGGGCGGTGGTGCTCACGGCGAACTCCTTCGTGCTGTTCGTGAGCTCGTTTGCGCCGGATTTCATCGCGGGGATGTCGCTGGTGTCAGTATCACTGGCTGGATTCTTCCTCTTCTCCGGCTACTTCCTGTCGCGGGAGAGCACGCCGTCGTACTGGGTGTTCATGCACTACGCCTCTCCGTACAAGTACGCCCTGGACGCGATGCTCGCTAACGAGTACTCGTGCGCGGCGAACCGATGCTTCGGGGTGGCCGGCGCCGGAGGGGAGTGCTCGGAGACCGGCCGCGACGTGCTGGCGGCTAGGGGGCTCACGGCGGAGGAGCGGTGGACGGGGGTGCAGGTGCTGTTCGGCTTCTTCCTCCTTTACAGGGTGCTCTACTGGGTGGTGCTCAGCCGGAGAGCGTCCAGGGCCAAGAGGTGATCGTCGGCCGATCCATGAACGTCGCCGTCTCCACTCCTACGTACGTGCGTGTGAACGCATGCATGGCCCGCATGGTGACGACGGTGTGGTTTGCAAATGGTGGAGATTGTCGATCAAAGTGGTTAAAACGGGTAAGTAAAGCTGTATCCTGATGTAAATTGTGAACATAAAACAAATTTTACATAAATATGTATGCATGGAGATGATAATAAATTGAGAATTTTCTACATGACGCCGATTGTGAACTTGATTCTCCCCGATGATTGGTGGATCCGTAGCTAGTATAGACGTAGAGGGATGGCATCTAAAGAATTATATTTTGATAGTTGTGGGTATTGGCTTGATTATTGTAAATGATTTTGGCTTCCCTCCTTTCAATTTGTACATTCCACGGTGGTAGTGCAATTGCTACTTTGTAAGTGTCAATATTCAGAAGTGCTCATGTTTCCAAACTTAGGACCAAGATATTACCATTTTCATCCCAACCTCACTTCATATAACTTGCAACTAGAAATTGCAACTATATATATGCACACTTTGCTGAAGTTGCAATCCGTGAATACTGAAATTTTGTGCTAACTAGTGTTGTGTAGTTCTAAGTAGCTAAGATACACAAGAAAATCACCCAGAAAGAGAATTAGCAACAGCAAAATCAATATCAGTGTCGGCAAAAATACAACAAATTTCGAAGTCGAATAAGCTATAGCTACTCACATTTTATTCTATTTTCTCAACTCCATTATCGTTGTGGTTGTCGTGATTTCTGATGGCGGGTCATTGACTGATTAAGCAAATCCTCTACTCCTAACCCAACCCGGCTTCAACTACCCTCTACCCTAACATGCAACCCTTTGATGAGCCACAATGTTTTCCACACCTCTATCGGTGCCACATATTTATGAACTCTAGCTAACTCGTCGGAGATGAAAAAGGTGAGAGAAATGGAGATTTTGATGAGAAAAATTGACCATGAGATAAACTAAAAACATGCACCTATTCAAAAAAATATCTTAAAAGAATCTAGCTAGTACAACCTGTTAGTGTGATCTTTCGTGGTTCAAGGGTACCTGAAGCTTAGAGGGAGGGAACAGCATTGGAGGCACTACCAGGTCCTACCTAGGTCCTACCTGAAGCTTAAAAGTGGTCAAATTTGAATATTTGCAGTTTCGCTTGAAAAATACGCAACGGACAGATCCCGTAAAACAGGATAAATCAAAAAAATCCAGCTCCCTTGATATTTCCCGTTCCTTTTTTGGGTATCTCCTAGCAGAGATGCTTTAAGGCGAGTGGAAGGGGGTAGTTGGCATGAAAAAATTGGGAAGAGGCAAACCTTAGACCCACCGAAATTTTGGAATTTCGGATATTTAGAAATTATTTTAGATTTTTATCGGTAAAATTTAAACAAAATTCAAATAAATTATATTTTATTCGAATTTGGTCTGGACAAAAAAATTGGTAAGATTATATTTTGGTACTCACAAAATTTTCCAAATTTCAGAAATTGATCGAGATTATAATTCCTGGTTGGCATGGCTGGCGGGGGTACCGGAGCTAGTTCATAGGTATAGAGTTTTTCCTGAGTTTCATAGAAGTTACATGGCGTCATATGTATCAACGGTGGGGAACACACTCCGGTATGTAATGGCCCTAGTAAATTTTTCCGGGGTAGTGACCGGCGGTTTTGACAATCATAGAGGGGCTGTGGCATTCTTTTTGCTGCATACTATCAGAGATAGTACGTTGGATAGAATACCCCAAAGCTTGATTTTTTTTTTGCGGGGTCCCAATTCTTGAAATTTAGCAACCTAGCTACCCTACAAACCTTATTCAACTCTCCTCCCTAACAAATGTTGAGAAAATATGCACGGAATTATGTTTGGTGAAAGAGAATATGCATGGATATTTTGTTGGTCATCCCAAATGATCGTTCAGAAAATATGCATATGGGTACGAGAGAACATAGAAAAAAAAATGGGTAGATGATATATGTGATGTGGTAGAAGTGGGAGGTGTTCCGTCTAATACTAACTATATATAAAAGCGTGAAGAAGATCGGCCCCTGTAGCGCTACAGTACATCGACGTAGCAGTAGCAGGCCACCTCCGCGCCGTCCGACCGGCGATCCAACGGCCAGGAGACGGCCGCGGGCACTGTAGCTGGAACAGTAGCTACAGTGCCACCATCCGTCCCCGATCGGACGGCCCGCGGAACGCGCCCGTGTCGGCTTTACAAAAAAAGCCCTCACTTTATGTAAAATCGAACCCGCAGTTCAGTATTCCCGCGGACAGGGACCCATACGAAATTTCAAAAAAATTCAGGGACTTTTTTGCAAAACTACCGCAGACCACGGCCTCCCTCCTCTTCCTCTCTTCCTCCCGCGACCGCGCCGCCGCGCATCACCGCCGTCTCGCCGCTTCCCGGACCCAACGCAGGCCACCACGAGGATCGCCGGCGCACCCTCTACATCCTCGCTGCGGATCGCTTCCCGGGGCGCCCTGGCCGCGCCGGAAACGCCGCCGCCGTGCCACTGCCCCGCCGCCGCGTCCACGGGCTACCGCCGCCGCTCCGGCGACCCAACGGGGGCGGCGCCGCCACCTCCGCGCTCCCCGCGTCGAGGCGCGTCGGATGCGACCGTCCGCGCATCCCGGAATGCCGTCGTTCGGCGCCGGCGACCGTCGCGCCGCCGCGGGAGCGCCGCCCACGGGTGACGTCGCCGCTGACGTCACCGCGGAGTGGGCTGGGCCGTGGGCCGGCTGCTGGGCTGCAGCCTGCGGCAGCCCTCTCTTTTTTTTCATTTTTTCTTTTTATCTATTTTTTCTTTTTATCTTTTACAATTCCTTTCCATTTTTTTCTTTTTTATCCTTTAGAATAAACATACACATAATTTTTAAAATTTGTAACAAACACACATATCAGTACAAATATTCAAATATATTTTCCAAAAAAAAAATCTTAAAAATACAAATTAAAACTATTAAAAAATTGCTTATTTGCCACTTCATTTCAATTTTGTTAAAATAACATTTTACATCTTATATATTAAATCCCATTTGAAATTTGTAAAATATATAGAATAATATTTGAATTAAATAATCTATAAAAAAATAGCACAAACACAAATATTAGGAAATAGCTATTCCAAATTCCTTTTTTTTTTTTTAAACATTTTTCCTTTTTTACCTTTTGAAACAACCATTCAAATATTTTTAAAATAATTAACTGCCTACAATTTTTTCAATCTTTGAAAAAAGTTTGTGGTGGAAGAATTCTAAAAGTGGTCTTTCTGGAAGCTATTTGTGTGTGAATTATTTATCGACGTTTTTTTTTTAATGCTCATTTTTCGAAAGATGTTTAAAAAAATCACTAAAATTGATGAAGTTCGAAAAGAAAGATTGTTTTGGAAACTTTTTGAATTTTAAAAGTGGTCAATTGCGCGCCGCCGGCGAGCTCGGCGCCGCCGCGGGCGTCTCCGGCCAGATCTGGCCACTGTGACGTCAGCATGACGTCACAGTGGTCCCACCTGTCAGATTTTTTTCCCTTAAAAAAAAGGAGCCCAATTTTTTTTTTTTCAAAAGCACTTTTTCCCTTCATTTTTTTCTCCCCTGTTTTCATTTTTCCCCTCTTTTCCTTATATTCTATTTTCTTCTTTTACAAACTATAAAAAAAAAACAATTTCTAGACCTGCACAATTTCAAAATGTTGCCATTTTCGAATTTCAAAATTTACCGAAATTCAAATTACAAATGCCTTTCAAATCTACCTATTTTACCAAATTTTGAAAATCAAACAATTCATAAATAAAAAACTTTTAAAATTCTGATACATTCAAAAATAAACACAGTTCAAATATGGTAGTTTCCAAATTAAATTTCCCGGCAACACGGGATCTACAAATTCATAAATGTAGACGTCATTTTACGTATATAGATATACTCAGATCTTAGCAGAATTCGAACATGGACATTTACAAATTAATTTTTCTTAAACCACAATGTCCACAAATGCGACAATAATATGAGCATGATCACATCAATAAACGCTGGCTATTCATGACATACGACCAGAATTAAAATTTGAATGCTCCGAGATTTTGAACGTTTTTCAACTCTTAGCATTCAATAAACACTAACCGAATCCATATACAAATGCTTTCCTAATTTTAAAAAAATTCCATACTTCTTCATGTTTACTGTTTACGTTAAGCACGACTACGGAAAATATGTCGACATGACCACAAAATTTGAGCATTTAATGAACATGAAAAAAAAAAGAAAAATGTAAACATCTCTCCGATGTAACCATTTTTCAAAATTTGAAAAACTACATACCACATACGTTTTTTCATTTCCAACAATTTTACGATCCAAACAACTTTCGCCATTTTCAGATTTTGCTGATTTCCAAACTTGGACAACTTTACAACTCCGCCATTTCCATATTCAAATACTCCGGACGACAAACCGTGCCTATTTTTAGCATTTTTAATCACAACGTTCACACTCCCACGGGCGCGGCATTGCCGCGATAATTTCCCTAGTCAAGATCAAACGACGGGGAAATTCTACTGTTCCAGCAACAGTCCGTTGGCTAAAATTAATATCACAGACTTGTGACATTTGTCAATTGTCAATTTGTCATTCGTGGTACGCAGACCACAGTACTGTACAGTTGATGACTCTCGTGATAACGTACAGTACAAGAACAGCACCAGCGGCCGGCCGCGGGACGATCAAGTTGGAAGGACAGCCAATCATGCAGATGAATTATTTGTACCTCCGATCCCATCTCACAAACTATATACTCCTTCCTCCGTTTCATAAGGTAAGATGTTTTACATATTTCAATACGAGCTACGTATAGAGCAAAATGAGTGAATCCACACACAAAAATACATCTATATACATCCAATTCTAAAAAAGTAAAAACATCTTATTGTAATGTTGAACGGAGGGAGTAGTAGCAAAGGACCGATTAATCAATGTGTGAGTAGTGTGATCGATCGGCCTTCATATAATTATCAGGCATTGGGGCTCAGTGTGACAGTGTGCATGGTGATCCATGCATGTGAAGGTCGTCGGCTACCTCCACTCCAAGGCAAGGTAGGACAGCCAGTTCCGTCGCGTCTCACCGAGCTTTGCCTCCGGCCTCACGGGTCCTTGGATGTCTCTGCTCGTGAGCTCTTATTTGTCTGTCGCCGGACAAGTAAATAAATGTCCCGTGTCGTGTAGGATGCTAACCAAAGCTCTCGTGACTGACGCGTCAAGCTAGGCATGCAGGGCTCACCGCACAATGGAAATGATTCTCTCCCTCTCCCGATGTGGAGTCGACCACTCCCTCCGCCGGCCGCGTGAACGCCGGCCGGCGAGACCACCACCACAACACGCCCGGCCGGACTGACCGGCTGACAGAGTGATGTATGCGTGGGACACATACCGTATAGGCACTAGCATCCCTAGGAGATCCTTGAAACGGCAAAACGTAAAAGTCTCTTTCAGGTACCCCCTTAAACCGTTTTTTCGGTATGGGGATCTGTTCCGACGAAAGCCGCTAAGATGCCGCAAAGCGAATCATTTTTGCCATAGTTCATAGTGACAATAATTTATAAGTCTTGACAATAATCTAGCAATGCTAGCACGATAGTTTATAAACTTGACAATGATATAGCAACGCTATCACAATAGTTCATAATCTAGCACCGCTTCTCAAATGACAGCACCGCGTGATCAGATGGCGACAATGGATCACAATAGTTCATAATCTTGACAGTAATTTAGCAACGCTAGCACAATAGTTTATAAACTTGACAATGATATAGCAGCACTACGGAAACGTACAAGACGCCGACGGCCGGATTATACGCCGACGGCCAAATGTCGGGGCCGTCGGCGTACAAGCCGAGCTAGGCCAGCCGCGATCCCGGCCGTCGGCGTACAAATCCCCGTCGGCGTAGCCAGATTGGGGCCGACGGCAGCCGTCGGCGTACCTAAGGCCGTCGGCGTACAAACGCCCGCCGTGACGGAGCGAGGACGGCCGTCCCGCTGCGTTGATACGCCGACGGCCTGTGTACTTTATACGCCGACGGCCGCCGTCGGCGTATAAATGTTCCTTTTTTAAACTAATTATAGATGAATTTAGATTTATTTATTTCTCTATATAATATTTAATGTAGGTATAATTTATATATAAATTGGATCTATAATTTCCCTCCCAATTTCGGTGTCCCACCCGCATAAAATAACGGTTTGAGTCTTCCGGAACCCGACCCTACAACATATACATGTAAAATAAATAAAAACAACACATGTAATATACACCTACAACATAAATATTAAATATATGGCTCAATTTATCCTGCCCCGTGGTGTTACCGGCTTCACGAGCATCACTGTTTTCTTAGCGAGTTTTTGGACATATATAGCTGGAAACACCCACATCGAGCGAACGGGGGAATCTTCGCAAGAGTTGGGGTATATGTGTGTTTTGCTTTTACCTATGGCCTAACCTAACACAACCAAGCAAAAAAGTCCACTGGCCTACCCCCTTTCGACGCCGTTCACGGGGGTAGACGAAAACGTTAGGGTTTTTCCAGCGGATTCGGGGTTTCGCCGAAGCGGGGCATCGGAGCGTCGGAACCCCACACAAACCTAGGTTGTGCCATACCATATGTATACAAGAGTGTTTTGTGTCTTAAATGTCCAATATCCTACTTCGGGGTGTGACCGGCTTCACCGACTTCACTTCCTCTCTAGTGAGTTTCTGCACTTAGAGGTGAAAACTCCCCCTTCGGGCGAACGGATGGAATATTGTGTTTATTTGGGGTAGACTTTGGTTTTCCACCTTCCTATGGACTAACCTAACACAACCAAGCAAAAAAGTCCACTGGCCTACCCCCTCTCGGCTCCAGTCAAGGGGGTAGACGGGAACTTTGACTTTTTTCCAGCGAATTCAGGGTTTCGCCGAAGCGGGGCATCGGAGCATCGGAACCCCACACAAACATAGGTTGTGCCATACCATATGTATACAAGAGTGTTTTGTGTCTTAAATGTCCAATATCCTACTCCGGGGTGTGACCGGCTTCACCGACTTCACTTTCTCTCTACTGAGTTTCTGCACTAAGAGGTGAAAACTCCCGTTTCGGGCGAATCGGATGGAATATTGTGTTTATTTGGGGTAGACTTTGGTTTCCCACCTTCCTATGGACTAACCTAACACAACCAAGCAAAAAAGTCCACTGGCCTACCCCCTTTCGACGCCGTTCAAGGGGGTAGACGAAAACGTTAGGGTTTTTCCAGCGGATTCGGGGTTTCGCCGAAGCGGGGCATCGGAGCGTCGGAACCCCACACAAACCTAGGTTGTGACATACCATATGTATACAAGAGTGTTTTGTGTCTTAAATGTCCAATATCGTACTCCGGGGTGTGGCCGGCTTCACCGACTTCACTTCCTCTCTAGTGAGTTTCTGCACTTAGAGGTGAAAACTCCCCCTTCGGGCGAACCGGATGGAATATTGTGTTTATTTGGGGTAGACTTTGGTTTTCCACCTTCCTATGGACTAACCTAACACAACCAAGCAAAAAAGTCCACTGGCCTACCCCCTCTCGGCTCAAGTCAAGGGGGTAGACGGGAACTTTGACTTTTTTCCAGCGAATTCAGGGTTTCGCCGAAGCGGGGCATCGGAGCGTCGGAACACCACACAAACCTAGGTTGTGCCATACCATATGTATACAAGAGTGTTTTGTGTCTTAAATGTCCAATATCCTACTCCGGGGTACACGTGTGACCGGCTTCACCGACTTCACTTTCTCTCTAGTGAGTTTCTGCACTAAGAGGGGAAAACTCCCGTTTCGGGCGAATCGGATGGAATATTGTGTTTATTTGGGGTATACTTTGGTTTCCCACCTTCCTATGGCCTAACCTAACACAACCAAGCAAAAAACTCCACTGGCCTACCCCCTTTCGACGCCGTTCAAGGGGGTAGACGAAAACGTTAGGGTTTTTCCAGCGAATTCAGGGTTTCGCCGAAGCGGGGCATCAGAGCGTCGGAACCCCACACAAACCTAGGTTGTGCCATACCATATGTATACAAGTGTGTTGTGTGTTTTAAATGTCCGGTATCCTACTCCGAGGTGTGACCGGCTTCACCGACTTCACTTCCTCTCTAGTGAGTTTCTGCACTTACAGGTGAAAACTCCCCCTTGGGCGAACCAGATGGAATATTGTGTTTATTTGGGTTAGACTTTGGTTTCCCACCTTCCTACGGACTAACCTAACAGAACCAAGCAAAAAATTCCACTGGCCTACCCCCTCTCGGCTCCGGTCAAGGGGGTAGACGGGAACTTTGACTTTTTTCCAGCGGATTCGGGGTTTCGCCGAAGCGGGTCCCCGGAGCGTCGGAACCCCACCAAAATTTTGCCAATACCATTTTTTGTTGATTTTGGAATATTTACTAATATTATTGTGTAGTACAACTAAAATTTTGACTAACTTATATTGTTATGCAGTACAACTAAAGGAAAAATAGTAAGTTTAAAAAAAAATAGCTACGTCGGCGTATAGTTTACCCTAATAACTACGCCGCCACCTGGTCGGGAGAGGCAAAGGAAAAAAACACTTCGTGCCCCACCCCGCATCTCGACCTCCCCATTCTTCCCCCACCCGCACCCGTCCCCAGCGCCGCCACCCACCCTCGCCGCCACCAACAGCCCTTGGCCCCGCCACCGACGCTCCGCCACCCGACCTTGCCGCCTTCACCCGACCTCGCCGCGTCAGCCCCGCCGCCAAGTCCCGGCCACGCCCACCTCCACCGGCCCCGTCTAGCTCCACCGGACCCGCCACCGCCGCTCCACCTCTCCCCTCCAAGCTCCTCCACCGGCGCCGCCTGTCCCGTCCTCCGGTGACGCACCCCTAGCAGGAGCACGCGGGGCTGACGCGGCGAGGTCGCTTCCTCTCCTCTGTCCCCGACGACGAGCACGCCTAGCAGGAGCAGCATCCCCCCCCCCCCCCCCCGCAAGAGCAGCATCCCAGCCATGGCTACTCCCTGCAGCTCGGTAATTTACTAGAAACACTATTTGTTGTAGACTATAAACCATATAAGTCAAGCAATATAGTTAGATTAGGCCAAAAAATCATGTTTTGCATTAATTTTTGGTTGTTTAGCTACTAGAAACACTTGTGAATTTGTGTAAGAACAATAATTGCTAACCTTTGTTCATTTGCACACTAGGCCCCGTCGTGACCACCTCGTTGATCCGATTCCGTCGCTCTCCCGGAGGTTGCCGTTATTTCGTTGTCTCACACCACCGTCGGTCCCGTCGTTGCGGGGCTTCTTCTCCAGCTGAGGAGGGGCCGCCTCGGTGCCCACGTCCTCGACCTTCTCCGGCCACCGATCACGCTTCTAGGGTATAAACCTTTCGCCTCCCTTGTAATTTTATGGCATTGGTTTTTTCTTTGTAGATCACCAAGTCAGTCGCGTAACCCGAGTCAGATCCCGTCCGGAAGGGTTACAAATTTATAAATATGCAGGATTGTCCATCTTTGCATATTTATAACCGTACCTCTTCCGGATTGTCTATGTTGGACAGTCCGAGTATGTGTAGATCGAGTCGTGTTCCATGTTCTACCCCTTCCTGAGACGGAATTTCGGCAGCACCTCCCCGTTGTTCTTCGGATGCACACCCTCTTGGCTTGACAAGCTCGAGACGTGTATTCTGAAGAACAACGGGGAGGTGCTGCCGAAATTCCGTCTCGGGTCGGGGTAGAACATGGAACACGACTCGATCTACACATACTCGGGTGGGATAGGCCCTTCCTATTAGAAGTTTAGGTGAACCCTTGCATGCTGTAAAAGATAAAATTTGGCCGCAATAAATTGGTGACATTGAATAAATTTACGGTGACATTGCATGCATTTAATTTCATGTTATTATTATTTGGCTCATAGTAAAGCAGAGGATGGCTGATAATGGGTGGATGTACAGTGGCCGAACTAGTGCGGTTGACAGAACAGACGAGTGGGTATGGAAGACCAATTTGTTAGTGAAGGAGTTAGCGCGTGGTTCAAAGTCAGGCATTCGTCCAAACTGCCCTTGCGTTCGTTGCAAGATGCGTAAACGTCAGGGAAAGGATGAGATGACTAAACACCTCTGGTCTCGTGGGTATATGCCGAACTTCGTCACGACAGTCGACTTTGATGAGTACGAACGCGAGAATGGTAGGGTGATGCGGCAGCGGATCAATGGCAATGAAGATGATGAGATTAGAAACTAGCTAGATGATCTCCGTGATGGCGACGTGCCAGATTCGCCACCCTCATAGGATGAACCGCCAGAACCGGAGGAGCCTCCAGAACCGGAGGAACCGCGTGAACCAGAGGACCTGGAGCCAACCGCGAAGGCCTTCTTTGATATGATGGCCTCGTCTCAGAGGCCTCTGTACGAGGGTGCAAAAATTTCTCAGCTCGATGCCATCTCGCAAGCACTAGCCAAAAAGCTCGAGTACGGCAACACCCGTTCATGCTTTGAAGCGCATCTGCAAACATATGGTAACATGTTGCCCGAAGGGCATTGTCTGCCTAAAAGCATGTA
Organism: Poa pratensis; assembly: GCA_947311845.1. NCBI lineage: Eukaryota > Viridiplantae > Streptophyta > Magnoliopsida > Poales > Poaceae > Poa > Poa pratensis. The sequence goes on along the minus strand of CAMZMU010000080.1, from coordinate 29,377,454 downwards.
CGAAACGAAGAAAATCCTGCGAGATCTCAGCATGGATTATGAAAAGATAGATTGTTGTCCAAAAGGATGCCTTTTGTTTTGGAAACAGTTTGCGGATGACAAGTACTATAGCCTGTGTGGGGCCTCTAGGTATCATGAGGTAAACAGAGCCGATGGTCAGAAGACGCAGACAAATGTCGCCATTAAGATTCTTCGTTACCTCCCATTCATAAACAGAATCAAGCGACTTTACATGAACAAAGAGTCTGCCACACAGATGCAGTGGCACAAGACGGGGAAGAGATACAAGGATGAGCACGGACGGGTAAAGATGGGACATCCATCTGATGGTACGGCATGGAAGAACTTTGATATGAACCACCCTGATGAGGCAGCAGAGGCTCGAAATGTCAGAATCGCGATAGCAACCGATGGATTCAATCCATATGGTATGTCGACTGCCTCGTACAGCTGCTGGCCCGTGTTTGTTATTCCGCTCAATCTCTCTCCCGAAGCCCTAATGCAAAGGAAGACCATATTCCTGTCGCTGATCATTCCAGGTCCTCAATACCCGGGGAAGAATTTAAGTGTCTACATGCAGCCGATTGTGGATGATCTGAACCACTCTTAGCACCACGGGACGTTGACATATGATCGTGCATTGAAGACAAACTTCTTGATGAAAGTTTGGTTCCACAATTCCATGCACGACATGCCCGGGTACGCCCTATTCTGCGGATGGTGTACAGCTGGTAAGTGGCCATGCCCAGTGTGCAGGAACCGACTTGAGTTCATGTGGCTAAGCGCGGGTAAGAAGTATTCCGCGTTTGACACACATCGAAAGTTCCTCAAAAGAGGGCATTGGTTTAGAGAAGACAAAAAGAACTTCAAGAAGGGCAGAGTTGAGCGTGAAGAAAAAGAGATACCAACTTTTGATGGTGCAGCTGTTGATGCCGAGCTACGTGCTCTCGTGCCTGCCGAGGGAAAGGGCCCACGATATGTGGGATATGGTGTGACGCACAACTGGACTCACGTGACAGGCTTGACGCAGCTCGAATATTACAAGGACCTCGAACTTCCCCATAGCATCGATGTGATGCACACCGAAAAGAATGTTGGAGAGTCCCTCTTTCACACAGTCCTGAACATTCCTGAGAAGTCGAAGGATAATGTTAAGGCTAGAGTCGATGTCAAGAAGCTCTGTGATAGGAAGAGATTACATATGAAGCCTCCTGAAGGCCGTCGAAAGAACTGGTTCAAGCCGCATGCCGACTTCTGCCTTAATAGTATGCAAAAGTCCGAGGCATTCTTTTGGCTCAAATTCGTCGTGATGTTCTCGGATGGCTATTGTTCGAATATAACTAAGAGAGTCAATATAAAATCGGGAAAAGTCACCGGGCTCAAGAGTCACGACTATCATATATGGATTGAGCGGCTGCTACCGGTGATGGTTCGAGGGTATCTCCCCGACCGTGTCTGGCGAGTGCTCGCGGAGTTGAGCCATTTCTTCCGCACGCTTGTGCTAAGCAGATATGTCCCCTGATTATTCAGAAGCTGCATGATCTAGTGCCGGAGTTGCTATGTAACTTAGAGACGATATTTCCGCCAGGCTTCTTTACTCCGATGGCACATCTTGTTGTGCATCTCGCGAACGAGGCACTCTTGGGTGGACCGGTGCAGTTTCGTTGGCAGTTTTGTATTGAGAGAGAGTTTAAGAATATTCGAACCAAATGTGGAAACAAAAATAAGATTGAAGCATGCATAGTTGAGGCAACTATCCTCCAGGAGATGACAGATGCCAGGCTAACGTACTATCCCGATGATGTTCCCACTATGCATAACCAGGCCTCTCGGTACAATGTCGACGAGCCCAAGCAAGACCCCAAGCTCGCCCTCTTCCAGTTTCCCGGTGGCAAGGTCGGTGGCGCAAAAAGGTATACCTTGACCAATGAAGAGCTGGAGTGCATAATGCTCTATGTGCTTATGAACATGAAGGAAGTGGTCCGCGACGGGGAGGAGGAAGAGGGCAGTTTCCTTAGGTAAAATGGTGAACAAATTACTTTGCAACTACTAACTCGGTTTTGGTCTAATACGTATTTTCTCCTTTTAGCCAATTCAAGGATGAAATGTGGCCGGGAACATCAGAGGGACCCGATGAAGCCGAGCTGGACACTCTTTTGAAAGAGGGTGCCCCCGGAAAGAAAAAACTCACGGCTTGGTTCAGGGAAAAGGTAATTTCTAACCTGTCCCTTCTACCTTGCAATCTGTGTCTTGTCCCTCCTACTAATGCACAAACAATTTGTACTTGTAGGGAGCTGATCCCAACGTTGTGATGTCGGATGAGTTGAGATGTGTCTCCCAAGGTTGTAACCGTAGAGTCGAGATTTATGAGAAGTTTGATGTGAATGGGTATCCTAATGCAAAGACTATAAATACCGGGGTCTTCACCAAAGGAGCCGGTGAATTTGATTACTACGGAAGGTTACAGAACGTATACGAGCTGACGTTCAATAACACGAACATAGAACTCAAGCTTGTTGTGTTCAAATGCCACTGGTTCGACCCTGTGAATGGACATAGAAGTACCCCTTCCATTGGGTTAGTTGAAGTTAAGCCTTCAACCACCTACGAGGGATCCGATGTCTTTGTTGTGGCTCACCAAGCCAGGCAAGTTTATTATTTAACCTACCCATGCAAGAAAGAGGAATTCATTGGCTGGGAAGTCGTGTTCCATGTATCGCCACATGGTAAGCTACCCATGCCCTCCGAAGACGATTACAACAACATTGACCCTAAAACATACGAGGGGATTTTCTATCAAGAGGAACAAACCTTTGGGGACTTTGGCATACAAGGTCTTGAGGACCGCGAGGACAATGCACAGACAGGTGGTGACTTAGTGGTGGATGTAAATGACATAGATTGTCGTGGTGGTGTCACGGCAGATGCCATAGGATGGCTTAAGTTGTGGGCTCGCTAGGACGTTGGGGGATCCGGGGAGGGTTTGCGCGCTCACGAAGCACGCATGGAGAACAACCAAGAACTCGCAAGAACAAACAAGAACAAGTAGAACCAAGAAGAAGCAAAGAACACCACGATGTACCCTGCTTCGGGGCCCTCTTGTGGAGGTAACACCCCTACTGCAGCACTAGCCTACTCTCTTTATATCTCAAGTGTTTACAAGTACAGAGTGCTCCTTGAGCTGTATCAAGAACAATGGTGAAAGCTCTAGGAAGAAGATGGAGCTTGGGGAAGATACTGCCCCTCTCTCTCGCCCTCCCTCGCACTGGAGGATGTGGTAGCTTACTTATACACAAACCGAATTACTATTCTGCCCCTGGCTCCATGAGACAATGGCATTGCCCAGAGGAAAAGGACAAGCCTCTGCCCCCTGTCAATCCAACGGCCGGACTGTCAGGCCCTAGCAGGCCTATCTTGCCACTTTGGGCAATGGCAGGTGTAGCCCACCGGGTCTCGGTCATATCCTCTTTCCCGAATTGGCCGAGTCAGCTCCTAGGTTGCTGCGCTCCCAGGAATCCCGTGACCTGACCTGGCCGTCAAGTCCCTAGCAGGCCTATCTTGCCACTTTGGGCAATGGCAGGCGTAGCCCCCCGGGTCTAGGTCATATCCTCTTTCCCGAATTGGCCAAGTCAGCGCCTAGGGCCTTGCGACCCGGAAAACCTGCGACTTGACCCGGCTGTCTTCTCAGCCTCTGGCAGGAGACCTGCAGGACCCGTGAACCTTTCTGACATTACTTGGCCCTTGTGCAATATCCGGATTACCTTATCCGGGTCCTTCCTGACCAACCCGGCTAACTTAACCAGTTTCCTTCCTCTGATTCGGTTATACTTTACCGGATCCTCTCTGGCGTCTTCTCGCATTTAGCTTGACCAAGTGCCAACCGACTCTCACGAGAGATCCGGCCCAAGTGACCCGGCCATATGTTGATCCGGCTAGCTCTTTGCAACACTTAACACCACATCTTTGCCCTACCCGGGGGCAGCCCCCCGACAGTAGTCCCCGAAGCTGGTGCGGTTCTACAGCCTCGGCTGAAGAGCCGTAGCAGGTTAAAAATAAACATCACTAACCGAATCACATATTATACAATCTTGTCTCAGGATTTCCCGGGACACTTGGCAGTGAATCTCTGCGCAAAGCCCCATAATCCGGATCTCTGACATGCCACTGACAGCACATCATCCGGATTCTCCGGGTACTCGAGTGCATTTGACCAAACGACCGCGTCTTCTCGTTTTCTCCGTTGACCGGCACACAGGATCCGTGCAACTGCTTCCAATTCTATGGCCCAACATGTGTTTGGAACACACGGCCACAGAGGTGGCCACAGAGTTCCAGGGTGCAGTTACCGTGCGACGCTCCGAAAACCGCGCAGTAGTGCGCCCGTTACCGCTGGGCGCTATAAATATGGGAGCGGGGATTTTTCTCTTCTTCTTCCTCACATCTCCCACTCCACGAACACCATCTGCGCCGCCGTCATCGCCACAATCTCGCCCTTCCAAACTCGCCGCGCCGGAGACATTCAACGCATCGGAGGAAAACGACCGGGGCCGCGCACCGTGCCCAGCGCCGCCGCTTCTTCGCCGAGCTCTTCCATTGCTGCGTTTCTCCCGTAAGTTTTCTTCGTCGCGACCATGACCACCGCGAGCGAGTTCATATCCACGGGGAACCCAGCCCTGTTTTTTGTAGATTCAACCCCATATACGTCCACGGTTATGCCTTAGCGCATTCCGTAGATTTTCCTTTCTAAGTTTTCTACTAGATTGCCTTAAACTTGCTTTCCACCGTATGAGCAGTTTCAACCAGATTTTACTTGTGATTTCCTTTCATTTTTACCGCCGCGATAGATCTTGTGAAACCCTAGGATATAGCGGAAAGTGTTTGTAATTATTGACCGAGTTACCCTTTCCGCTGAATCCGGTCAACTTCACCCGGGATAAACTCAGCCGAATCATTTTGGATTTGATCCGGCTAAACCATTACCCGCTTCATTTTGACTCAGCCCTATCCGACCTCTTGCAGGATTGATCCGGATATGGCGAAGCTTCCTCCCGGCAGATGGGAGGGCTCAGATGTGACAAAAGACGACCTGGAATGGCTACTAAGTACCCGGCGCATAACTCCTCAGGTCATATGCCGCAAACCGGGGAAGGAACTTGCACCGGTCACCGAACCCGGTGAGCGAGTGGTGTTCCTAGCGCATTTCGAGCGCGGATTCGGATTGCCGGCAAGTGATTTCTTCCGGGCATTCCTGGATTTCTTTGGCCTACAACCTCATCACCTCCCGGCTAATTCCTTCGTCTCTCTATCGGCCTTTAGTTCCTTTTGCGAGGGCTATCTCGGTCTCTGGCCGACTGTCGACATATGGGCCAAGTATTTCCACCTCCGCAAACATACTATTCCAGGCACTAAGCCGAAGCTGATGACTGCTTGCGGTCCGGTTAGCATCACGCCAAGGCAGGGATCCATCTTTCCCCGTATCACTGGCCTAGACACTGTCAGGAAGTGGCAAAGGTCTTTCCTTTATGTGAAGAGTGCAGAAGGCCATGATGCCCTTAATCTGCCCGAGTTCCAGATCGAGCCACCCACAGCCGAGTTGAACTTCGGGTATAATCCGGCTGAAACTATTGCAGAGCTCCAGACAATACATGAAACTCTGGAGGACTTTCTGAAGAAGGGCCTGGATTCGGATGATCTCATCCGGACCTTTATCTCCCGCCGGGTCAATCCTCTTCAAAGACGTGAACACAAGATATGCCACATGAGTGGTCTGCTAGATCCTACCCGGATCAGCAAGCATGATCTTAACCGAGCTTCCATCCGGAGACGAGTAAATGCGATTGCCTATACAGAGATGTCGGATAAGTGGCGGTGGGGCGTAAAGCCGTTTCACCGGAATGCACTTCCACCACAGGTTAGTTCACCACCTTCCAAATTCATCCATATTCATCAAATGCATCGGACTAACCGGATTTGCTTTGATTCTTATGTAGCTGCTTGACGCCAAGCTACTGAAGATGGAGATCTCTCCACAAAGTGGGGACCGGATCTCAGCCCGCCGCGCGAGGACGAAGAAGATCCGGATACGGATGATTATCTGCCTATCCCGCGCGCCAAGCCAGTCCGCAAGGGTAAGCAATCAACTATTCACAACATTTCCGACGAGGAAGATGATGATTGCAGGATCTTAGATCCCATCGACGCCATTCCGATTTCATGGTCACCACCTTGTGTTCCAGCCAAACAAGATGCTGAAGGGACATCTCGGAAACGCACTGACGCGCCCGGATCCCCTGAAGAGAGACAAGTTGAATCGCGTCAAGCCGATGCCTACCACCAAGGGGTAATACTGACTTAACTTCATTTGCTTTCTTCCTCTGTTAACCGAGTCATATCTATCCGAGTTAACTGTTTGCTTTGCTTTATGCAGTGATGTCCTCATCACCGCGCAGACTCATTCATCCATCTCTTCTCCCATTCCTCCACTGGATACGGCCATGGAAACCCAGTCTCCTGATCGAACTGCCACCTCACCAATGCGTGTCACAACTGCCAATATTCCTCAGCCGACTCCCATTTCAGAGCCGGTTATTGACTTGGAGAGTGAGGAAACCTCGGCTCCAATCCGAGATTCAAGTTGGCCACGCCCTCTCAAGGAGCTGGAGAAGGAAAAGGCCAAGACATCGGCTACGTCCTTGCCTAAGCCGGATCCTCGCCCTACTCCCGCAGCGCAAACCCTGCTGAACCAAGAACAGCAGAAGAAGAAAAAGCAGAAGCAGCAACAGCAACAACAAACTTCCGAGAAGCCACAGAAACCGCAACATCAGAGACAGACCCGGGTGCATCACCTCCACCCCAGCCGACTCAAATTGCCTCTGGCCCAACTTCTGCCACCTCGGACAAGCAGGTGGTTGCTAGCAAGAACACTTCTGGTACTCCATCAGTGATTCGATTCGGGCAGGCCCTGTCGAATCCGCGCCCTCCGAGCAGCGATAAGCTCGAGTCCGCCAAGCAATTCATTGAAGCTTGGAATGATGCTGACCTTGCCAAAGACTTCTCTACTTCAGCGCCACATCCGGCTGGGCCTAGTCGGATGTTTCAATCATTACACTCTGTACAGACCTCGGTCACTGAAGCTAACCGGGTGTTTGAGGTAAATTTTTCCGAATCTTGCTTTTATTTCAACATGATCAAACAGTACTATACCCAGTCCCCGAGATTCGGGTCGAACGACTGATACTCCTCCGAGTAAGAAAGTCATTCGGCTTGAATCTCTAAAAAACTTATCATGAATGTTGCCTTAACCGAGGACACCGTGGGACTTCCAGTCCCCGAGTCTCTTTTCCAACTGATTCGGTTAATCTCGGGCCAGTCCCCGAGATTCTTTTGACGCCATTTGCCTGTTTTCTTTCAGGAAACCATGACCGCTCGCGGCAAGCTCTTTAAGCAGCTCGCCCATCAGCACCAGAAGCTCCAAACTTCCTTCGATGGGCTCTGTCTTGAAATGGACAAGAAAGAAGAAGAGCACAAGCGCGCTTTATCCGAGGAAAAATCAGAGTGACTCGGCTCCAGCGAGAGCTTGACCGAGTTGAAAAAGTGAAGAACAAGGTTAAAGGAGAGCGGGATACGCTGAAGCGTGAAAAAGACACGATCCAGAAGGAGCGGGATACTTTCAAAGCCGGACTTGCGGAGCGGGCCAAACTGGACAAGCAAATTCAAACGACATTGCCGAATCTGAAGCCGAAGTCAAAGCGGCTAAAGAAGAACTGAGTGCTCACAAAGCGGCCAGTGCGAAATGGCTTGCTGCACTTGCTAGCCTTAATGATGACATGGATCGTAAGTTCACCGAATCTCCTCTTTTCTTTCTGCTCTTAACCAATACATATGCTTGTGTTCCTTCTCGCTGAACTCAGTATTAGCTTATTTGTTTGTAGGAGAGTTTACCAGCATCCGGCTTCAAGCCGCCAAGGCTGTGAGAAACGCCCGAGCTGAGAGAGCTAAATTAACCGAGGCTCCCCTACCAGAGACATGGGACATCGAAGATCATATTACAGCACTTAAGGCTCGGATTGCTCCTTTGAAGGATTCCCATATTGGTCTGCTCAATGCAAGTCTCAAGGCTCACCGAATCTTGTTTCCTGAAGCGCGGCAAGTTGTGCCTGCGGAGGAGCTGATCAGACCTGGATCAAGCAATGACCCGGTTACAGCAGTGGAGGTCTTCGTCCGCCCGCGCTGGTGCTGACGCAGCTTTGCTATTCATCATGTCCTGGTATGAGCTAATTGATCTTGCCAAAGTGCGCTCATTTCGCGAGGGTTCTCCGTGGGCTACAGACCCTACCCGGATCAAGATCCGTGAAGAAGCCGCCAACTTCATGGCCGAATTTGCACGCACCAAGCATCTTGATCTGGAGGCTCCGGTCTACTCGGATGGAGAAGAAACTGAAGAAGAGGAATCGGACGACGCCTCCGCTGAAGAATACGCCGATTCTGAGGGCGAGTCTGATGATTCGGCTAACTCTGCCGAACACGCAAGTCCATCAAGATCCCAGCTTCTGACTCGGCTAAGAATACCGAAGCAACTCCGGCCCAGACTTCGGAGATACCAGCAACTGATTCGGCAGAGATTACTAAACAAGCTTCAGCTGATCCGGATACCTCCGAATCTGCCCAGCCTTCAAGCTCTCCACGCAAGGTTACCCCTGAAGTTCCTCCATCTGAGCCCATCCTTGCAACCGAGCCCCCTGCAACCGAATCTACTCCAACCGAAGCTCCTGTAACCGAGGCTCGCGCGCCCGAGGTTCCTTCAACCAAAGCTCCTGCCACCGAACCTGCTACAACCGAGTCTGCTGCTTCCTGAAGTAACTTAGTGAAAAAACGTTAAATCCCCGGTATGCCGGGAGCAGATGTAATAGACTATTTTAAGTTCTTTCGAGACTACTTTAAATTTGCTTAACATGATCCGGACGAGGTTTATGTTGGATCATTTTAAACCGAGTCCCCGAGTCTGTTTTCTTGTTTACTATTTTTGCCGAATCTCTGCTCTTGTCTACCTTTTAGGTGTTTGACAGTCGAGTCACAAGATAGGAATCATAGCATACAATACTTGAAACATGCGAGTTGTGGTTTAGAATCATTCAACATAAACGAAAAATAAATAACAGGGGTTAGTAAACGACATGTGCCGAATCGGTTTTGGACCGAGTCCCCGAGTCCATTTTCATGTTTCCCATATTCCTCATCTCTGCTCTTGACTACCATTTTGGTGTTTGTCAGTCGAGTCACGAGATCAACAACACAACATACATTACTTGAATTTTGGGACGAGGTTCAAAGCAATTCGGCACACGAACGGTATGGACAAAACAGTAAAAAACACATGCATGAGTACGAAGCAGTCCCCGAGTCCAGACTCGGATTGCTGCAATTCATTTATGATAAACTGAAATACATACATTGCGCCCTTAGAGTAAAAGGGTCGAAGCAGAGCTACATTCCAGGTCTCTTAGTTTCTTGTCCGGGTCTGTCCAGGCCATCCTTCCTTGGTTCCTGTGCATCTACAAGGTAGTACGAGTCATTGTGCATAGCCCTGCTCACAATGAAAGGTCCCTCCCATGGAGGTGACAACTTGTGTCGGCCTTTGCTGCGCTGCACCAGCCTTAGCACAAGATCACCCTCATGAAACACTCGAGGGCTGATCTTTCGACTATGATATCGTCGGAGATTCTGCTGGTATATTGCTGTCCGAGATAGAGCCAATTCTCTTGCTTCCTCTAGCAGATCCACTGCATCTTCCCGAGCCTCTTTTGCCTCGGTTTCAGTATACATTGCCACCCTTGGTGCATCATGTTCTATGTCTGTGGGTAGCACAGCTTCTGCCCCATAAACCAGAAAAAATGGCGTATAGCCAGTTGACCGATTCGGCGTGGTCCTTAGACCCCACAGTACTGATGGTATCTCGTCTATCCAGCATCCCGGAGTTTTCAGCAATGGTTCAATGAGACGAGCCTTGATGCCGGCCAACACCAGGGCATTTGATCTTTCCACTTGCCCATTAGACTCCGGATGTGCCACCGAGGCTATATCTAGCCGGATTCCCTTATCCATGCAAACCGAGCAAACTCTCCGACAGCAAAGTTTGTGCCGTTATCCGAGATGATGCTATGAGGGTAACCGTATCTCAAAATAATTTCTTTCAGAAAGTTACAGCCGAACGACCATCTACTTTCCGGATTGGTTTCACCTCTATCCACTTGGTGAATTATCCACCATCACCAGCATATGTGTCATGTTACCCCTAGCCGGCTTGAAATCTCCCACCATATCTAAACACCACACAGCAAACGGCCAAGTGATAGGAATTGTTTTGAGCGCCGATGCGGGTAAGTGTGTCTGCTTGGCAAACCTTTGGCATCCTTCACATTTTCGGACTATGTCCTCTGCATCCGCGTGAGCAGTGGGCCAGTAAAATCCATGCCGGAACACCTTAGCCACCAGGGCTCTTGTACTGCAATGATGTCCACATTCACCTGATGTATCTCAAGGAGCATCTCCTTGCCCTCGGCTGGCTCCACACAACGCTGTAGCACCTCGGTTGCACTCCTCTTGTATAACTCCTTGTTGATGATGGTGTAAGCCTTGGACCTCCTCTGCACTCGCCTAGCTTCGGTTTCATCATTTGGCAAACTCCCCTCCGACATGAACTTCATGATTTCTTCAGCCCATTCCGGTACTGGATGCAAAGGGAATAAGTGCTCATCTACTTCCACTGGTTCGGCCGCCATTATTTCTTCTATCAGCTTCTGCCCATTCCCTAAGATTCGGTTATCACCACCTTCTTCTCTGCTCCTCTTTCCTAAGATCCGGTTAGCAGTCCCCGGGTCTCGCCATGCAGTCCCCGGGTCTTCCCCAATGTACTCGACATCAACATTCATAGGGACAGCCTCAGATTCTTGCTTTGGGATAAAAATTGACTCGGAATCAGGCGAAGGTTTGATTGAAGGGACCCTTAGGTGATTCAAGGATATCCCGGGTGGAATTGCATCCCTAGACGACCCGAGTTTTGACAGGACATCAGCAGCTTCGTTCTCCAACCGAGGTATGTGCTTGTACTCGCAGCCTTCAAAAAATCCTGAAATTTTCTGGACATGAAACCGATACAGTGCCATATTGGCATCAAGAGCATCCCAATTTCCAGAAGATTGCTGCACAACTAAATCCGAATCACCAAAACATTCTATTCGGCGGATGCCGATGTCCCTGCCACATTAAGCCCATGGATCAGTGCCTCATATTCGGCCACATTGTTTGATGCTGAGAAATGAATCTGCAACACATATCGCAATTGATCTTGCTTCGGTGACGTGAGTACCACCCCAGCACCTAATCCGATTTTGGTTTTGGAGCCATCAAAGTGCAACTTCCAGTAATTGTAATCCGGCTTGGGTGGTCATACTGCATCTCGGCCCAGTCACAAAGGAAATCTGGTAAAGCCTGAGACTTGATAGCATCCCTTCTCTCATAATGCGGGGTGTAAGGAGATACTTCTATTGCCCACTTGGCAACCCGGCCAGTCGCATCTTTGCACCCAATGATCTCCGCGATTGGAGCTTCACATACCACGGTAATCGGGTGTTCTTGGAAATAATGTTTCAACTTTTTGGCCGCCAGGTATACCCGTATGTCATCTTCTGGTAGTGAGGATAATTTTGCTTTGAGGTTGAGATCACCTCACTTAAATAGTACACCGGTCTCTGCACGATTTACCCTCCTCTTCTCGCTCTACCACTATGACCACACTTACGACCCGGTTAGTGGCCGCAATGTAAAGTAGCATTGGCTCATTCGGCAAAGGTGACGCCAGAATTGGTGCAGTGGACAACATCTTTTTTAATTCGTTGAAAGCCGAATCTGCCTGCGGGGTCCACGTGAACCCGGTGCTCTTTTTCATCAACTGATACAAGGGCAAGGCTTTTTCTCCTAGCCGACTCACAAACCGACTCAACGAGGCTAAACACCCGTGAATTTTTGTACATCTTTTAGACATTTAGGCAATTTCATTCTTTCTATGGCTCGGATTTAGCCGGATTCACCTCAATACCTCGGCTCGATACAAGGAAACCGAGCAACTTTCCAGCCGGGACACCAAAGGTGCATTTATCCGGATTCAATTTCAACCGATATTTTCTCAAGTTCACAAATGTTTCCTCGAGATCCTCGAGGAGAGTGTGTTTTTCTTTAGTTTTGATGACGATATCATCGACATACACCTGCACATTTTGCCCATTTGGGAGTGTAAGCATTTCTGCATACATCTCTGATAAGTTGCACCGGCATTTCTCAAACCGAAACACATGACACGATAGCAATACGCCCCGTACGGGGTAATAAAAGCAGTCTTTATTTGATCTTTAGGGTTCAGTGGTATCTGGTGAAAACCAGAGTACGCATCAATAAAAGACAACAACTCACACCCAGCAGTAGAATCGATCACTTGATCAATCCGAGGTAAAGGAAATGGATCCTTCGGGCACGCCTTGTTTAGGTTGGTGAAATCGATGCACATGCGCCACACCTTGACCACCGCTGGTTCGTCCTTCTTCTTCTCTACCAGAACCGGATTGGATATCCAGTCTGGATGCAACACCTCCATAATGAATCCGGCTGCAAGCAACTTAGCCAGCTCATCCAGCACCACTTTTCTTCGATCATCTGAGAGACGCCGAGTCGGTTGCCTCACCGGTTTTACATCCGGCCTGACAAATAAAGAGTGCTCTGCCAACTCCCTCGGAACACCAGGCAGGTCCTTAGCCGACCATGCAAAGATATCCCGATTCTCACGGAGGAAGTGACAGAGCGCGCTTTCCTATTTCTCCCACCGGCACCAATGATGGCCATGCGCTCCGGGTTCTCCGGGTCAATGGGATCTTCTTTGTCTCCTTGGGCATCTCAAATGTTGCACCTCCATCCGGATTGGTCATAGCCAGCACACCGAGCTGAGCTGACTTCGCCATTGCCACCACCTCATGCATCTTGCTCTTCTCAGCTTGGATCACCAATGATTCGGCTAAGGTGGAACCGATCGTGGCACACTGTATGGCCTTTTGTAATCTCCCGCAACAGTGATAATACCATTCGGGCCTGGCATCTTTATCTTGAGGTAGGCCACATGGTGGATATCATGAACTTGGCTAACGCAGGCCGCCAGAAGCATGGTATGGGCTCTCCAAATCTACCACCTCGAACTCGAGACTTCAAGCCGGTGATTGTCCTTGGTACCAAACAGCACATCTACCCAGATCTTACCCATTGGGGAACAAGACACCCCGGGTACTATACCATGGAAGGTACAACTGCTCTGCTGCAACTGATTCGGCGAAATACCCAACTTGACCATTGTGTCCCGATACATGATGTTTATGGCACTGCCATTGTCAATCAAGACTCGGCTAAACCTCACGTTAAGCTTGGGTCCACCAAAGTCGGATCCACCACTAGTGCATAGTTTCCTGGACTTGGCATAATTCTGGGGTTATCAGCCCTGCTCCAAGTGATCTCCTGCTCGGACCAATTCAGGTATTTTGGGACTGCTGGTATGACTGCATTCACCTCCTTCGCCCTTCGCAGCTGACTTTTCTTGTCAGTTGGCTCGGTCACAAAAACCACATAACTTTGATGAGCCTCCTTGTACTCATTACCGGGGTATCCACCTTGCCGACTCGGACCAGCACCATTGTCATTGCCTCCCATGTTTACCAGGTTAACCGGCTTTGTGGCTGCCGGTCTTGGAGCTCCTGCGTTCACCGGGATTGTATTGGCTCCGGTTAAAGGCATATTCGGCCTGAAATTCGGTCTAGGAGCACCTCTCTGAGGTGGTCCTCTCTGACCCTCCGCCTGAATGCGATGATGCCAGCTACAATTCCGAGTTGAATGATTGGCCGGCTTGCGTGGGTCTGTTGTGTGATAACAGCAAGGCCCGTCCAATCTTGCCTCAAAGGTTAGAGGAGGACTCGATCCATCCCACACCTTCTTTGGCCAGGCACCTTGATTCGGCCTCCAAGCTGGACCCTCAGTCTTTTGTCTCTGACCATCTCCTGCTCCAGGATGGTCCATATTCACTGCAGCAACCTGATCTGAACCGTATCTATAATCCGGATCTCTTCTTTTGTAACCGAATTCATGTCGGTCATTGGGCCTCAATGGTCCTACTCGGTTATTAACCGGTTGCCTCCTGCTTGTTCCCACTGCATCCAATGCGGGCTGTGTCGGATCACCAAGAGCATACGTATCTGCTATCCGGATCGTTTCCGCCAGTGTCTTGGGCATATCCCTCTGGAGCTTCTGCCAGAGCGGGGTGCCATGTCGGCAACCCTGCGCAAACCAAGAAATCGCCTGCTCCTCCACGACACCTTCGCAAGAGTTGCGAATGTTGCTCCACCGAGTTAAGAATTCTCGGTCTGTTTCCCGTTCTTCCTGCTTGCACGCAGCCAGGAGCTGAGGTCGGTTAGGCCTCTTGTAGGTGCTGGAGAAATTACTGTAAAATGCCTCCTCCAAGTCCATCCAAGAGTTGATACTACCCGGCGGTAAGTTATTCAGCCAAATCCGGGCTGGCCCTTCCAACATGTGCGGGAGATACCGGACCGCCCATCGGCGATTGCCCCCCGCAATGTGCACTGACGATACATAGTCTATCAGCCAATCTGTGGCTTTGTGTTGCCATTATATGGCTTTGTGCTTCGGCCAAGCTGAAATAACGGCACACTCGGCTCGTTCATGATCCGAGGTCCAAAACATGGAGGACCCGGTGGGCCTTGCTCTTCTAGCTTCTCGGACTGGTAAATTCTATCCAACTTGAGACGCTGATCATTCGGATCTAATGCCCGAGGTCCCAGTCTTGATGCAAGTGCATTATCATACGTCTGGTATCCGGCTCGCGCCATAGCCGAATTTCCGTCATCATAGCGGTAACCCGCCTGGCCACCACCTTGCTGTTGCGCTCGCACAATCACTTGCTGCCCAGGAGGACGAGGTGGTTGACCTCGGCCAGCCGAATTGCCCCTTCCAGCTCCCGGGTAACCTCGTCCACCACTGTTTCTACTTTGGCCACCTCTTCCTTGAGCGGCTAGCTGCTTGCCGGCATACTCAGCATCATAGGTCTGCAGCTGCTTGCTCTTACCCGAGTTCACGCTCTGGGCCCGGTCAACTCCGACGTGCGGGGATGACGCCTGCCCCTTGGATCTCTGGCTAACAGCCTTAACCGACACTACTACCCGAGAAACACCTGCATCCGGATTAGCTTTCCGGTAAGCCTCATTCTGCCGGTTACACACATCTACTAGCTCATTGACTCTCTCTGCCTGCTTCCGCCAAGCGTCCCCGGTTAGTGTGCTCAACTCGGCTCGCGCTGCCGCTGCAGCCCTAAGATTCTTAGCCGGGGAGCTATACACCGGCTTGCCTGTGCCAGATCTATGACTAGTAGCCTTACTGAGCTCGATCCTGCAGCTCTAGCTAACTCGTCATTGAGGTCCTTACCCCGGTTACGCAACTCGGCTTTTTGCGCGAGCGATGCACTACAGGAGTAAAGCCATCGGTGATACCATTGGCAGCATTGTACTCTCTCATATCTCTATCAAAGGCTTGCCTAGACTCCACCACTAACCGGGCTTCTTTTTGCAACCTCAGGCGCTCTGCCTCTAGCTGAGCTACAGTGAGCTCTACATTTGCCCCAGGTGCCACTGGCCGAGATAACTTCTCCAGGACATCCTCTAAGGGAGCCTCCCTACTTGACATGCCAAGCGGGCCAACCGGATCCGGTTTCTCCTTTGGGAACTTCGCTGTCCGAGTCGGCTTGCAACCGGATCAACTGGCGTGGCCAGCTCCTCGGGCATGCTTTGCTGGCATCTCCTTTGCCAGCCTGCACTTGTTCCAACCACCATTACCTCCACGCTACTCCCGGGGCGAGCGCTACGCCGTCCGAGAGCTGCGCGGAAAGAGGGAGGATCCTCAGCCACGAGCACCTGCGCCGGGTACTCGCGGACAGGCTCGGTGGCGACGTAGGTGACGAAGCTGCCGAGCGTCATGAGGAAGCCGTCAGCGGGGAAGGGCTTGTTGGCGAAGCACCCCGCGTTGTCGCTGATGAAGTTGAACTCGCCGATCTTGCAAACGAGCCCAGAGAGGACCCGCTCGCCGGAGCCAGTGACGGAGCCCGTCCGGAAGGAAACCCCAGCCAACGCCACTGCTGCCCCACGGTGGGCGCCAACTGTCGTGGTGGTGTCACGGCAGATGCCATAGGATGGCTTAAGTTGTGGGCTCGCTAGGACGTTGGGGGATCCGGGGAGGGTTTGCGCGCTCACGAAGCACGCATGGAGAACAACCAAGAACTCGCAAGAACAAACAAGAACAAGCAGAACCAAGAAGAAGCAAAGAACACCACGATGTACCCTGCTTCGGGGCCCTCTTGTGGAGGTAACACCCCTACTGCAGCACTAGCCTACTCTCTTTATATCTCAAGTGTTTACAAGTACAGAGTGCTCCTTGAGCTGTATGAAGAACAATGGTGAAAGCTCTAGGAAGAAGATGGAGCTTGGGGAAGATACTGCCCCTCTCTCTCGCCCTCCCTCGCACTGGAGGATGTGGTAGCTTACTTATACACTAACCGAATTACCATTTTGCCCCTGGCTGGAAGTGATAATGGCATGGACAAGAGGAACAGGACAAGCCTCTGCCCCCTGTCAATCCAACGGCCGGACTGTCAGGCCCTAGCAGGCCTATCTTGCCACTTTGGGCAATGGCAGGTGTAGCCCACCGGGTCTCGGTCATATCCTCTTTCCCGAATTGGCCGAGTCAGCTCCTAGGTTGCTGCGCTCCCAGGAATCCCGTGACCTGACCTGGCCGTCAAGTCCCTAGCAGGCCTATCTTGCCACTTTGGGCAATGGCAGGCGTAGCCCCCCGGGTCTAGGTCATATCCTCTTTCCCGAATTGGCCAAGTCAGCGCCTAGGGCCTTGCGACCCGGAAAACCTGCGACTTGACCCGGCTGTCTTCTCAGCCTCTGGCAGGAGACCTGCAGGACCCGTGAACCTTTCTGACATTACTTGGCCCTTGTGCAATATCCGGATTACCTTATCCGGGTCCTTCCTGACCAACCCGGCTAACTTAACCGGTTTCCTTCCTCTGATTCGGTTAAGCTTTACCGGATCCTCTCTGGCGTCTTCTCGCATTTAGCTTGATCAAGTGCCAACCGACTCTCACGAGAGATCCGGCCCAAGTGACCCGGCTATATGTTGATCCGGCTAGCTCTTTGCAACACTTAACACCACATCTTTGCCCTACCCGGGGGCAGCCCCCGACATAGATATGCTCAACAAGTTACATTGTGATGACGATGATGAGCCTCCACCGTGCGATGAGGTTCCAACTTACACACGTGATAGTGATGTTGATAGTGATGATGAGAACCCAAGACTTAATTATGAGACTGATGATTCGGGGTGAGGGTCTTTTATGTCCTTATGCGTAGTATTTACTTTCAACATGCTTAGTCTTTCAACATGCTTCTTCTTAATTGCATTACATTTTTATTCTTATTTTCTACATTTTATTATGTCTTTATTATGCTTAGTATTTATTTTTCAACATGCTTATTAATTGCATTACGTCTTTATGCTTCTTAATTGGATCATGTCTTTATGCTTAATTGTTTACCCTTTCTCAATGCAGGTGATTGACCAAGATGAGCCAAGGCAAGGAATCATGGGCCTCCTTGCTGAAGACGTTGCGCCAGAAGAAAGCTACTAAAAGTGGAAGAGAGCCTATTTCGAACCCGCGTTACCTGTCTGACAGTGGTGAGAGAGGAGGTGCTGGACGAGGGGGAGGTGCCGATGCACTTCCTCCGAGGGATCGACGAGGTGCAGGACGAGGGCGAGGTGCAGGACGAGCACGAGGTGAGGGAGGACGAGGGCGAGGTGCAGGACGAGCACGAGGTGGGGGCGACATGTCTTCGGACGTACCCTCCGCTTCTGGCGACGTGGCTTACGAGGAGACGGAGTCTCGAGACGATGGGATGGAGTCTCGAGACCAGGAGACGGGGGCCTCCGCGTCGCAGAAGAAGCCAAAGATTCGTGGGGAATCCCAGGTCCCTGAGGAGTCAAAGGAACCTGCTACCGAGGAGGAGAAAATCCTCATTGTGCCTAATGGGATTAAGTAAGTGACTATACTAATTTTGAACATGGTAATTTCATTGTGGTCAGTACAATTTGACATGTACTAATGTTTAATTATTGTGCAACAATTGGACATATCCTCACGGAGCCCGTGCGCCTAACACCATGATTGGAGCTTTGATTAGGAAGTATTGGCCGGGCTTGTACAGTATAGTCCCCAACGGCGAGAGGAAGCTAGCCACCCATTGGGTAGACTATCAGGCCGCCCATCACCCGGGCTTCGGGAAATGTTCTGACGCCGTGATCACCAAGTTTTGGGTAAGTTGAACTTTTCGAATTTCATTCATAGTTGATGTCCCCACCATGCTCTCACAATTTGTTTTTTGTGCATGATTAAAGAAATTCTAATAGGTACTTCCTGAGGAGCGTGCCAAGGCGGACAGGACTTTGGAGGGGGCTTGCAAGAAGTTGGCACGACAGCAATTCTACAATGTAAAGCATACCTCCGTCAATCATTACAGTTCTGAGAAGTTATGCAAGACGGCGCCGAAGAATCAGAATGCGATGGAACAACCTGATATAAACATGGAGGATTACCTATCGGTAAGTAAATTGTCAATGAGATTACATGTTGCTGCTAAGTTGCAATTGCATTATCTGTTCTTCACATGAGTATTGTTTTTTCAGGTTATGCCGCAATGGGCCTATGGTAAGTCAGACGCGTGGGAGGCGTTGGCGTCGAGGTGGCTTGGGGAGAACGCCGAGTTCAAAGCCTTGAGCGAGCGGAACAAGGCAAACCGCTGGAGCGGGGACACATTGTGCGGGAGCCCGCAACCATGATCGCTTCAACGCAAAGCTGGTATATATATACATGGAACAACCTTCATTATTTCCCCTCATGTTCCTACTTGATACACATAACACTTCTTTGGCAATGCAGGAGGCCGATATCGGGGAGCCTGTGTCGGACATGCAAGCATGGAGAGGATGAAGATGAAGAAGATCGATCTATCCGAGCCTCAGCCCTCGCTTCCCGATTACTACGGCAGTGCCGATGAGAGCATAAATAGGTACGTCTCGACGTTCAAGGGTTTTAATCCGGAGGTGGATTACCCTCTTGAGCATGACACCGACGAGAGAGCGATGGTCCTGGCCGGGCACGGTTGGGAGCATGGCCGTTTGCCCTGTCTTAGTGCGGTAATCCCGCGTACTCCTGAGTTGGGCCTCACGCGTATCAAGGCTACACTCACCGCCGACGACCCCCCGTCCTGCCTCCTCGACAGCCTTCCCGAGCTCGCCCCGATGTAAGTTTTTCTCAATTTCATTCTCTTTCCGACATTCGTTCCTAAGTGGCTAAGTTGACGAGATTCGTTCATTTTTGAAATTGTAGCCTGATTTCGAGGCGGCCTACGATGCCGCTTACACGGACTATGCGGCGGAGTATCAGTTGTGGCTGGAGAAGAGAGCGGCCTATGACGAGTGGGAAGAGTTGCGCGATGCTGTAAGTTTCAACCTTTATATTTGCAAAATATAACAAGTCTCATTTCCTCTAGTTTGAACCTTCTTTTTCTACAACTCCTGACATCTAAACTATCTTGTAGGCTCACGAGAGGTTTTTTGCCACTGGAGAGCGGGATCCGCTGCCTCCGCGTCCAGCTAGGGTGGGGATGCCGCCCATGTGCCCATCGAGGGAGATGTTCGCTCGCACATACAAGCCAAGGACTCCGGTAAGTTATTTGCCAAACCAGTTGTTTCCGCCGTACTGTGCTTTCCAAGTTGCTAACTTGGACTCAAACATGTAGGGATCGGGATGCTCCAGGAATGCACCCTTTGGTCGTGCTTCTGCCTCGCCGACTTCCACGCGCGCGCTCATGGAGCATGGCGGTGGTGGTGCCTCGCCGAGTTGGTCGCGCGAGACCATACCGTCCCGTGCCTCGCCGGTGCCTCGCCGAGTTCCGCGAGTGATTCGACGGCGGCTGCCCCACGTGGTCGGTCGCCTAATCTCACACGGGCAGATATTGGTACCTCGAGCTCTCAGGAGATGTAGGATGTGTCCGGGTGTGTTTGTATGAATGTTTGGATGAATTCGAACTATGTTTGTGTCATTTGGAGTTTGTATGAATGCTTGGATGAATTCGAATCATGTTTGTGTCATTTGGAGTTTGTATGATGGTTTGGATTATATCTATATGATGTTCTGTGATGTTTTAAAATTTGTGCAATTTAATTGTATTTAAAATGTGCTAGAAACCAGCAGCAACAATTTGCAGAAATTAAAAAATTATGGTCACCCTAGGGTGAATCGCGGACGCACAGGATGGTGCCACGTCGACAAGTACGGACCATTTGGTCACCCATACGCCGACGGCAGTCGGCGTAGGTTTTCTCCAGGCGCCAGGAAGCTGCCACGTATACATCATACGCCGACGGCATTGCCGTCGGCGTCTAACTCCCCCAGCGACGATCAGGATGGCGCCACGTGGCACTCAGAGGCCGACGCAATGCCGTCGGCGTATGGTGAGCTGACGGAAACGGCCGTTTGCCGTCTTGTGGGGCCCACACTACATACGCCGACGGGGTCCAGATACGCCGACGGCCGAAATGGTACGCCGACAGTCGGAAACGCCGACGGCTTCCGCCGTCGGCGTATTGTGCGTTTCCTGTAGTGCAGCACTATCAGTCTATCACATAGTTCATAATCTAGCACCGCTACTCAAATGGCACCACTGCGCGATCAAATGGCGGCAATCAATCACCCGGAACGAGTCACTGTGAATCCCGATATCTCAGATATGGTTTGCTAGCATTATAGAACATAATCTTTTCATCTGCCTTAAATCCCCAGGCTATAATCTTTGCTCCATAAAATCTGCTTTCATCTTGGCCATTGCCTCTCCCACAAACATGTCATCAATCGGATCCTCTACTTTCTCATCAATGAATATTCAAACTACAGAACGTAAAACCAAAAAACACTAAGCAATGCAAACAATTTGACACACAATCAGAGACTAGAGGAGAAGTTTGACCTCTCAAGTTCCTCCGTGAGCGTGACACTGTACCTAGCGGTGGGAGGTGCGGCGTCTTAACCGGCGCTAGGAGGCACGAAGGCCCCGAATAGAGCCACGAGACATCGGAACCTTCGGACGACGGGAGTGGGAACCCCATGGCGACGGCCGAGCGACGTAGGGAGGATGGATGGCGCGGGGCGAGGAGATCGACATGGCGGCGAGGGAGGGAAAGATGGCGCGCTGAAATATCCCTCCCATCAAGGGAAGTGCACTATGAGAGAAACCAAAAACTAAACCGTATGTGCGGGTTTGGGAGTCCCTTTTGAGGTATTCCTAAAAAAAATCTGGGTCAGTCCTTTTTGTGGGATCTGTCCGATGTAGTTATTTGCGAAAAAACATAAATTGGCAGTTATTTTACGGTTTGAGCCTTTCAAGAGATCTACCAAGAACGTTCTAAGAGTATCTTCAACCGAATGGGCAAATTTTGAACACCTATATCTCCAACTGGAATAGGCAATTCTGTCCCCTAGCAAACGGAGAATAGGGGCCCGGTTAGTGATGCTCTAAAGCCAGCTCGGCCCAAGCTCGGCTCAGCCTCAGCACGCGAAAACAGCTGGGCTCAGCGAGCTGAGAACGAGCTACTCGAGAGCTGCACATGATTAAGTGAGCAATGAGCCTGACTCTCTCTCTATCCTTTCGTCACTGGAGAAACTACCGTTAGACGTAACAATGTGCTAAATTGTCAACCATCAACGGCTCAACGCTACTATTGTGAAAAGTAAAGTGTGGCAAAATGTAAAATCTCCATTTCTGGTTCTGTCACCTAACCTGAAAGCCAGCCAGAGAACACCCCAAAGCAGAATATACTGAACAAGATCACTTTGGCCAACCACAACAGCTAGACTCATATGCTGCAAAGAATAAACATTTAGTTCAAGAGCAATGCAGTGTTGGACTGAGTTACACACCCTCATCCTTCATCTGCGAGCCTGCAGTGAAAAGGATGTAAACTGTAATCGCACTGACATAGTAGTAGATATATTCAGACTAACATCAGAATTTCCGGACGATGTTTGGCAATCTTGTCAGAGATTATTCAGTTTTCAGATATAAAATTCTATGTACAGAAAATCGGGATGGCAGTAGAACCAGCACGACCTAATTCACATATATTTGACCGTTTGTAAACGTTCCACTCTACAGAGAAACTAGTTATAACACACCGATTTCAGTCGCTGGCCTGAGAGCGAATACAACTTGTTCGTAAACGATCCGGGTCTGGTTGAAGATACATTTCCACATGACATGCCAAACCAGCTCGATCCATGAAATGGGAGACATTCGCAACAAATAAAGAGACGGAATTCTCTCAGAAAACACAGACCAAAGCTACCTATGGTTTTCATTTCATAGAACATCTCCCATGCATGCTTCGGAAAAGCTATTTCATAGAAAATGTCCAGAACATGCTTCAGAGACAATGCGCGCATGCTTATCCACATGTGATTGCCAAAAAGAACTGCAGCAGCCTCATAATGAACAATGGAATAAACAAAAAACACAAAATTCCTGCTCATCATGCAGGAGAGTTGGAAAGAGATATACACATAACCATAACCTGAGAAATCTATAATGCAGAATTTCCCGAAAGAACACAAGCACTGAACATTTCAGAATTCTGGTCAATGTGCAATAAATACTGCCATCATTTTTTTCAAGATTATTAGGCATAATAATTTCTGTCAGCGCTCATCTCTAAGAACCAGAAGCTAAGCAGCAGATATGCATGGCCTCCAGCTAAGAAAAGCGTTAAGGATTACAAATTTCTAGTCACGTTATGTAGGAAACAAAAATTGTAAACTACATGTAAAATTTGATGCCATGGCGTCCAACCTCAAAGCCCCATTTGGTTCAAAAGAATCAAAATCACAATATAGCCAGACTAAATGTGACTCGGACTATTTCAATATATTCACCCAGGAACCTACCGCAATAAAAAAAAGTTGAAAAGGCTGACACAGGATAGGTTGTATCGAGCTAATCTCCTTTTGTTAATCCAGCAAATCAACAATGTCGCAGCAAAGAAAATATAATCCATGATTACCGTAACAAAGCTGGGCTAAAAAGTAAAAGCTCACTAACTGAGTTATCCTAATTGTGAACTCCGAACCGAGTTATTCAAGATTTCGTTACAAGCTGGGGTAGACCTAGAGGATGTAAATTTGTTGCATGCTGGGCTCTACTATGTGAACAGAAATTGGCAGATTCTAGATCAAAGCATCTATATGAAACTAGTCAGTTATTTCTTTCATACCCAAATGAGCAGTCTCGAAGAGCAAGCCAGTGAATCAAGACATAACTGGGCCAAATAACACTACTACCTCCGATCCGTTTTAAATGTCGCACAGAAAGACTTGACTACGTACAATTTGCTAGCACAAGTCGCGACATTTATTTGGGATCGGAACAACAACAACAACAACAACTCATGGTTCTGGCACATGGATAGCTAGCTTCCACGCACCCCTGTCCATGGCTAGTTCCTTGCTGATATTCCAATCCTTTAGATCTCTTTTAACAGACTCCTCCCATGTCAAGTTTGGTCTACCACGACTCCTCTTAACAGACTCCTATGAATTTGTATAACAACAGAGAAGTGTGCAACTACAACACTTGTATTAATAACTTGGCATATCTTTATTTGATTTGATCTGTCCTAACCGCTAATACGTGACAAGCAAACAAAACCTATGACAAACCATTGTGCATCTTGCACACGTGCAAAAAATATGGGTAACTCCACTATCGGAGTGTAACATATTCATTTGTGGTTTCTGATAAGACTAAACTATCTGTCTAACATAGTACTTGGGAACTTGGTGTCAAGGAATACTTTAGTAAGACCATTGCAAAATCACAATACAGTAGGTAGCCTGGCAAGCAAGAATAGTTTACACAGATGACTTCGTAATTTTACCTCTAGGATGGTTTCAGATTCGACTCCAAGGCTAAGAAACTATCTTCCTTTTTTGTTATATAAACTCATACAATACAGGAAGAACACTTATCCATTTTACGAAATTTGATATATAATAACATTGGGGTTTACTGAATCACCAGGGAGGGGTGGAACCCTTCCTCGCCGAAGGAGATCGTGACCCCAAGCCTGGTCTGTTGAAAACCTTGTCTTCGGAGTGCTTCCCGAAGGGGTTGACCCTCTATAACTTGCACGGAGGGACTCATCGATGGTTTTTGTGGACTTGCGATGGCATTCCTCACAAACTTCTGTGCTGCAGGAGACAAGGTCCTCGGGCTTGCGCTGCCTCCCCTCACAGGGGAATGTAGCGGTGGCTTGTGGAACATATTTGTCCGTGACTTAATCTTCTTTGCAGCATCCCTGGACAGCAGGTGTGCCTTCACATCTCGAACGGGTGGAGTGGGATCTTGAAATGTGACCTCTCACTACCCCCTGGTGTCTCATCAGGATCCAATCTGAGTGGTGTTCCATCAATCTCACCCCACGTCATGAACGGGGACTCATCGACGCCAGGTGCTGGCGACGGCGTCTTCACAAAGCTGTACCCATTGTCAGCCTTCTTCCCAGACTCTACGAAGAACGGGTTTGGTGTCTTCCTTAGATCCTCCAAATCATACTTCTTCCCTTTGTCAGGGTCATTGTACGCGATTCCTCCAGGGTGGAACCTGCAACTAGAGCATACAGTATGGCAGCTGCCTCCTCCTCCTTGGGTTCAGCCAGAGCCTTACCATGCAGCCTCGTGTTCGACTTGTCGATCTCCTTGGTGAGACCCTTCAGCCGCACGGCAAGCTCCTCGTCGGTGAGCGGCGCTTCCCTCGTCAGCCGGGTGGTACATGAGCAGGTTCTTGGCCGTAAACTTGGCACCCTCCAACGTGCTAGGCGGCTGTCCTGACGTACCATAGCCGTCAGTTATCCTGTCGCGCTTGGCATCCTCCAACAACTGTTTCTCCGCCGCCGCGCCTGGCTCCAGGAGGTGGCGTAGCGCTCGCGGCGGCGGTGGTTGACCTTCTCGAGGATGCGCGAGAAGGACTCGTTGTCCTCGCTGGTGTAGCGGCGGAAGAAGTCGTCGAGCGAGAGCGCGGCCGAGACGTCCTCGTCCTCCTCCTCGGGTCGCCGGCGGTGGAAGGGGCGACGGAGGGAGTGGCGAGGAAGGAGGGGGAGCGGAGCGCGGTGGACGTGGCGGGCGTCGGGGTGGGGAGCGGCCCGCTGCGCTGGAGGCGGCGGCGGCGGTCGAGGATCTTGAGCTGGGCGTCGCGGAGGAGGAGCGGGTCCCGGAGCGCACGGCCTGGAGCCAGTCGAGGCGGTCGCGGAGGCGGGGAGGTCGGGGAAGAAGTCGCGCTCGATGATGCGCTCGATGGCGACGACGTAGCTGTCCTCGTCGAGCACCTCCGGGCGGCGGCGCTTGGAGGAGGTGGTGGCGAGGGTGGAGGCGGAGGACGGGGTGGGGGAGGTGGGTCGAGGAGTGGATGGCGCGGGGGAGGGCGACGGGGAGAGCTGGCGAGGGGAGTGGCCCGGAGAGCGGAGCATCGCGGCGGGCGGCGGTAGCGCCGGCGGCTCTTGGGCTAGGGTTAGGTATTCGCGAATTGGGGATCGGGGAGGGGAAGCTAGAGCTAGAAGACGAGTTGTATTTCGCGTTTGGAATTGGATTGCTATTGGTTTGACGCGTGAAAACCATCGAACCGACCGAATCGAATCCGAATATCCCTATTGATCACAGAGTAAAATCCATCCAGCATCACTAAACTTAAGTCGATTACCCGTCTTGTCACCATACATCGCGATACCCGATTTTACAGTCACTGAATACGCAAAAAAAAGTGCGTATAGAGCATCGTATTTGCTGACATGGCACTGCATCGACCCTGCCCAACAGCTTCGAGAGGGACAATTTTCGAATAATGAAAACAAAAGACTAAATGAAAACTTGATATTGCCGTTGAAACGACGGGGACCTCCCCGCCTCTGAGGCAAGCTCCAGCATCGCCGCGCTTCCTCTGCAGCACGAGCATCGGCGGCCTGTATCGGGACAACGAGGGTGGTCTCGTGCCGGGCTACGCGGAGCGGTTGGGCAAGGCCATGAGCTTCGTGTCCAAGCTCGCGACGCTCCGGCGTAGCCTGGAGCTGGCGCTAGAGAATCGACGCCGCAGAGACGAGGTTGGCCAACTGTGGCGCAACGCGGTGGATCCTTGGGAGCAATGTCATGTTTTCTCGGAGCGAGAACACGATCGATGTTCGGTTCACGCCTCCGCTGGCAAGCTTCGTGTTCCCGCGGCTGTGGCCCTCTCCGAGATCCACCTCCATTTCCGTTAGCTCCACCTCACCGTGCGCATATATCTTAATGAAGGAATCGTCCCGAAGAACCTCCAATAGTTGGATCCATGCTCGTCTTCCCCGCCTCCGGCGGTCGTTGCCACGTTGATCTCTTCCTCTAGAGAATTTCCGACCGGGCGCTAGGGTCTTGGAGCTCCGCGGCACCCTACTAATTCTTCCTGGTGCCCTCTCGAGCTGCGGCTCGTCCCCAAGTGTCCTCACCACGCCGCCCTGATCCTCTGTACCGGCGTCGATCGGATCGTCGATGGCATGTTGTCGTGTGTATCATTAAATACGGAGTACATCATTAAATGTATTTTCAAATCATATTATAAAATAATATATAATTTTTGATATTTTCTACTCCCGCCGTTTTTTAATATAACATGTTTTAAGTGTTACACATGTTGTCTATATGCATACTAAAATGAGTGAACATTAGACTAAAATGTGTCTACATACATTTGTGTGCATGTGAATGTAGACAAAAACTAAAACATTTTATACTGTATTAAAAAACAGTGGGAGTATAAATTTGGCCTAACTTTATATTGTTTGACTTCAAAAGAAATCTATACGGGCAAACCCGGCGGAAGTAGTACAGTACTTTGCTAGCCTAGTTCTGTAATCTGTTTGCCCGCCTGGGCTGGGCTGGGATCATCCACCGACGACCGGCGCTCCCAGATCTCTCCGCCGATGAAGTGCCACTCGGTGGCGGCGCTCTGGTCGCCGTCGCCGCCTTCCCACCACATCACCGCCATCGCCGCCACCCCCGCCGCGCTCTTCACCGGCGCCGCCGACGGCACCGTCTTCCACTGGCCTCTCCCTCCCTCCCCGCCCTTCCACCCGCGCCCCTCCTCCCTCCTCTGCGCCCACGCCGCAGTCATCACCGCCCTCTGCCCTCCTCCCGTCCCCCGCCTCCCTCCTCGTCTCCTGCGCCGCCGGCGTCCTATCCCTCTTCTCCGCCTCCGCCTCCCTCCGCTGCCTCCGCCGCCGCTCGCTCCCGCCCTGGGCCGGCTCCCCTTCCCTCGTAGCGCCTCTCCCCTCCTCCTCCTCCTCCGCTTCGTCAAACCCCCGGGTCGCGATCCTCTGCCATGCCCACGACGACGGCCACGGCCGCCGGCACGTGTCCGCAGTCGTGGTCGTCGACGCGCGCACCCTCTCCGTCCTCCACACCGTCTTCCACGGCGTCCTCTCTGTCGGGTCCCCGCGGGCGATCGCGCTCACGGTCAGCGACAATGCCGTCAGTGTTGTGCTGGCGGACGCACAGGGGCAGGCCAGATGGTGCCGGTGGAGGGCGCGGCCGTCGAGGGTGACTCGCCGAGGCGGCTCAGCGTGAGCTCCTTGTCCACTGTTGCGTCCGCAGAGGCGCCCGAGGGTATGGCGGAGGCCGTGGCTTTATCTGATGACGGGAAGGTCGTTGCCTTGGTGCTGAAGACGAGCTGCTTGTTGAAATGCATCGTCGAGGGTTCTGTGTTGGGTGAGGTGTCTCTGGCGAATACTTCGCTGTGCAGGGAGGATGAAACAGGGGTCAAGGGCTGCCTTGCCGGAGGCTTTTTTCTCCACGGTGGGGATGGGGAGCCCGGCATTTGGAGGATGGCAATCTGGTCAGGAGCTTGT
This sequence comes from Poa pratensis, assembly GCA_947311845.1. NCBI lineage: Eukaryota > Viridiplantae > Streptophyta > Magnoliopsida > Poales > Poaceae > Poa > Poa pratensis. Next base: position 29,349,323 of record CAMZMU010000080.1, on the reverse strand, counting down.
GTTATGGAGTAGCAATGGTGGTGCCGTTGTTTACAAGGTTACTGTTGGTACTTCATCGTTTGCCTGCGAGGCTGTATGTGAAGTTCCTGGTATTGCATCTGAGCAGGGAGAGATTTCATCTGTTCAATGTTGCCAGATGGGCAACTGTCTTATCAGGGTGGAGTCTCGACCGTATGAAATTGGTGGGTCCTTTTTGTGGAAACCTCTTATCTCCATATGGTCTATGGATCAACTAGATTTGAGTACTTCAGAGAGCCCACCTTTCAGCAAAGTTCTTGGAGAAGGCAGCCTTCAGGGAGAAGAATTTAGGTCAGAGTCTTCTCATTCACTCCCCAAGTCGGACAATGGAGTGGAAATGAGTTCACAGATGTGCTCATCATCTATGAATGGATTGGGGAGGCATGGAAGTACTGTGTCCTCTTCGATGGTACTTTCTGAGGATTCTTACGCTCCATATGCTATAGTTTATGGTTTCCATAATGGTGACATAGAAGTTCTCCGATTTCTCAACCTGTTGCCAGCTGCAAAATTTGGTGGTGGAGGAGTTTACCCACATATTTCTGAAAGATTTTTTGTGGGGCACAAGGGAGCAATTCTTTGCTTGGCTGCACACCACATGCATGTCCACTCTGAATCCAGAAGCTTTCAACGAGTACTCATATCGGGGAGTTTGGATAGTACGATTCGTGTCTGGGATCTAGATGCTGGCACCCTCCTTTCTGTGATGCATCACCATGTTGCATCGGTCAAGCAAATAATACTACCACCAGCTTGTAGTCATCATCCTTGGGATGATTGTTTTGTTTCTGTTGGAGAGGATGGCCTTGTAGTGCTTGTTTCTCTTCAAACCATGCGCGTTGAGAGGATGTTTCCTGGGCATTCTTGTTACCCATCAATGGTTGCTTGGGATGGAGCAAAAGGATACATTGCTTGTTTATGCCGTAGTCTGCACTGTAGTAATGACGTGGGTAGCATATTGTATATCTGGGATATGAAGACAGGCGCTCGAGAAAGAATTATTAGGGGGACAACATCTCAATCAGTTTTTGAACACTTCTGTAGGGGCATTTCCAAAAATGCTGTTACCAGCGGCATATTGGGAGGGACAACTTCAGCATCTTCCTTACTTGTTCCAATTTTGAAAGACACTGCCCTCATTCATTCTCGTGCAAATAGAAATGGGCTTAACATTTCACCTGTACCAAAGAACCATTATACTGCCTCAGATTCCATAGCTTTGGGTGCCCTTACTGCACATGATGTGAAGGGAAAGACACCGGCTCCAGATGATAGAGATAATTCTGCATATAGTTCAGGAAAGGTTGGCTCTGCCAAGATCATGAGCAAAAGAAGAAAGTATCCCATAAAGTGCTCCTGTCCATATCCTGGCATTGCAAGTCTTAGATTTGACCTCACAGAAATCATGTCCACACAAGGCAGTTTTAGTGATAGGCAGTTTAGAGATCATCTTTATGCGGATGATACCAAAGAAACTTTACAGCCTGGAGCTTTAGATATTGCTTCTGGGGTCCAAGAAATGGATAGCCTATCTAGAGAGTCATTGGAAGGGCAATTACTTCGATTTAGTCTCTGTTTTCTTCACTTGTGGGATGTTGATTGTGAGCTGGACAAATTACTTGTAGATGAGATGCAAGTTTGCAAGCCAGAAGGCTGTCATATAGCTACAGGGGTGGTAGGGGATAGAGGCTCGTTTACATTGATGTTCCCAGGGAAAGAAGCCACTCTTGAGGTAAGCTGTTTACTGCATGTTTGTTGTGTTTAAGCACATCTGAAGTCTAAACATGATATTTTTTCTGCTTCAGCTTTGGAAGTCGTCTGCTGAATTTTGTGCTATGAGATCGCTGTCAATAGTTTCTCTCGCCCAACGCATGATCACGTTATCTCGTTCTTGTACAAATGCTAGCAGGTACTGAGTCATCTGTTCATTTCCATTTCGTGCGGGTTCATATTCTGCATAGGGTGAGACTGGCATCTTTCATTTGGTCTCTTGGAATGTTGCAGAAAAGATTTACTTACACAGAAAACATTGCAAAAGGGTGCCAAAATCTCAAACACGTTTTGGGTATGTTTTGAGCATATCTGTACTGCACTAGTAATTTAACCATGAATTCTTAAGCTCTAGCCAAGAGGACCAACTATTTGGGAACTCTTATATAATTTTAGTAACCAGCATTTGTATTGTGCCGCGTCCTGGTTGGCTTTTCCCTAACAAATCTGATATAGTGGCACGATTTAGTTGTTTTTTACAATTGTGACGAATATGAGACTTTACTGCTTTCAAGTAGTATAAAATTCGTCTTTTTTCTTCTTCTCATCTACACTGTGTGTCTTGTTGCAGTGCCTTGGCAGCTTTTTATACAAGACACTTTGCTGAGAACGTTCCAGATATAAAGCCCCCATCCCTCCAGGTTCTACTCTATTTGCTGCGTACACTGTTTCTTGCAGTTTATGTTTTTTCTTCGTTTTTTGAAACCAATGTCTTTGATGCTTTTTATCGTTAAAAAAAATACAGAAACTGGAATCTGTTCAGTGTCTTGTACACCCAGGCTTACATTTTGGAACGGAGGTAGTAGTAAATTAAGTGAGAATAAGTGACGTTCTACTCATAGGTGAAGATTTAGTTCATATCTGTGATGCTCCCAGCCTAGTTGACTTGGTTTAGTTGGGCCTTTTGGCGCGACGGTTTTAAAATATTGTCCTTGTTTCTTGTACTTGCCGCGGGTTAGGTGTGTGGGTAAGGTAAACACAAGACAGAGAAAATAGGTTGGGCTCTAAATGACAAATTATGGTTATGAGCACTTACAGCTAGGTCCTGAGCAGCCCCTAAGGTTGTATGTCTATATAGAGTTGAATTGATCTAGTATATAACCATCTAAAAACAATAATAGGGCTGGATTAACTCTTAACGGTAAGCAACAAAGACAAAAAAAAGTATTAACTGCTGGTGCACATTTGGGGCTTGGCACATCACAGTGCGTTACCACAACAAAAGTATTCATACATAAATGGTGATGAGCCATATTCACATAAGTGATACTTCAGGACCAAATAGTTGTACTTGGCTCCATTCCAGTAACCTGCTCTGTCCATTTACTCAGTGGTAACTAGCAACACCTTACTAGAAGATAGCGTGGTAAGTTGATTATGTCATATAATGTACTTGTACTTGTTAAATGAATCTGCAACTTTCATGTTCTGTGGACCTGGTTAGGATGGAATTATCTGGTACATTTGAAAAGCACATATACTTTTAAAGTTTGTCGGTGTAAATAATAATTTCTACAGTCTATAATGAGCAATGCTGAATTTGTTACAATATGTTAGGAAGAGTAGTTGAATCATAGCTTTTGGACTAATGCCAGCCCGTGATTTGAATCACTTACATTATTGCTATACATGACACTGTAATCGTATCTAATTGTATGTTTTGAATTGCATCTGTATTCCGAATATACCAGTTGTTACAATCAGTATGCATCAGTTTGCAGATTAATTTGGAGCACTGCATGTCCATATTCGATAATTTTCATCCCTATAGGTTAAAACTTGTAAGCCATGAGGTGGAAAAAAGTATAAGGAGAACAACTTACCTTTGTAGTGTCTTGACCTGTAAATTAGCTTCTTAGCTGACCTTAGCATTCATCATCGTTGGGGAGACCTGATGGATGGGGTCAACATATTTTGGAACTACTCCTTGATTGGAAACTATTGATCACATGGTTAATAAACTATGTCCGCTTTGCTTCTATTCTAGCAAGGGCTTATTTTTTTTGCGAAAACCCAAAAGCCGCATTGGTAGAAGAAAAGTTCTTTACAAGCCCTAAAAAGTACTACATCCCAATTTACAATGCCATACTCCTAAGTGCTAGGCACAATCGGGAGAATCCCGCCAACTCAACAACCCCTGCTTTTGCCCATTGTCGGGCCTTCGCCTTGACAGTGCCAAGCAAGTGGGCAATGTCAAGTCTCGCATAGTTGAAGATGGCCGCGTTACGGTGCATACAGATCCAGCACGCCATGAGCATGATTACCAAATGGTGCCCTTTCTCGCTATTGGCAGGGTGGAGAGGATGACCTGCTGCCACCATTCCACAAGTCCTCTCCGACCACAGGAGGTGGATGAATCCACGAGAGCACCTCATGCTATAAGGTGCGTGAGAAAGAGCACCCTGCTAGGAGGTGGGTCATACTCTACCGGTCACAAAGAAGACAGGGTGCGTGCCCTACCAAGGGAGTCTTTCAGTCGTCCAGCAATGGTCTTGGCAAGCCAACCAAATAAAGAACTTCGTCAACTGAGGGGCCCAAGGTTTCCAGTTAAGTTCCATTACCGCGATTCAACCGCTCCCTGAAAGAGGAGGTTGTAACAAGACTTCGAAGATAACTGGGAGTCTGCCATCCAACGCCAAATGAGGTTGTCTAGGGTCGCCGTGAGCCAGATTTGCAAATATTGCCAACGAGCGGCACGCTAAGAACGCCCCCTGATGTCAATGATCATCGCCTCCCCGATGTCTCATGCACCATACAACGCTTCCCGGTGTGCCTAGAGACGAGACTCTGGAGTTAGGGGCGATCTGATGATGGCTCTATCGTCCAATCATCGATCCTCCCAGAAAGAGGGTGATTGTTCCGTCACCAACCACCATCTTGGTGGATGGAGCAAATATACACCCCTCATCTCTGTAGAAATGCATTTTAGGTTCCCGCTAGGATGGAGGCTGTAGGCATCCTCCAGGCCCGACGGACCCTTCAGACTGATCACAGTCTTGAATAGGTTGAGGGTGCCGAGGCCACCATACTTCACTGAACTACAAACCTTGCTCCAGTTGACGTGGCAGTGGCTGCCCTGGGCGGCACCTCTGCCCATCCAAAGGAACCCCCGAAAGATCTTATCCACCTGCTTCGGCACCTTCTTGTAAAGGCCCATCACCATAAGGTGGTGCAGCGGCACCGACTTGATAAAGGTAACATGCCCCACCTTCGTCATCATGTTTCTCCTCCAAGCAGGTAACCACTCCATGAACAGTTTCACAAGGGGTTGGAAGGCCTTGCTGGAGGGTTTCCGGATTGAGAGTAGGAGGATTGAGAAAAGGATACGGAGGTACTTGACCAAGAATAGCAGCTGGCACCCCATGGCCGTTGCTGCCTCGAGATTTTCCCGTCCTAGCAACAAATGGGAGACACCGAGCATTTCGCAATGTTGGTGTGCAATCTCCAGAACAAAGAACGCGAGTAAACTACGAACTACAAGTAGCTCCGTCCTATTCGGTTGTGATATCGACTTAATTGGGTTGATAGAATACTCATACTAACAAGATGCATCTTCCAGAAGCTCGTTTGCAAAGAACCTCTCTGTTAAACTTGCTTGGATGGGAATAACACGGGGATGCGACCCGGGAAGTTTCTTGGGTGTGTTGGAAAGACTTGTGTTGGTATGTGGGACCAGTCTTAGATCCTAAGAGCTACTAGGAGTAACTACGGCTGGCCCGGGAGTGGCTGGGGTTTTACACTGGTGACAAAAGAGACACTCGCCAACAAGTCATGGGGAGCGAGGCGCCGGAGCAGGCTGACCCAAAAGCCGGTTCATGGTATCGATGACTATAATGAACATTGGTGACAGCGGTTATGGCGAAACCCCTTGCGGTGCGGTTGGGCTCCGCATTGAGCAACACCTTTGCGCTTGCTGAGAAGAGGGGGATGGAAATCCACTTGTAGAAGTGCGCTCGGAATCGAAGTCTCCGCAACACCTCATATAGTAGTGCCCAAGAGACAAAGCTAGACGCGTTGCACAATATCTAGCTTGAGCATGGCCGTGGCTCCTTGAGCCGATGTAGGTATCTCAGCCGTCTGATGCACCGACATGAAGTTATCGTGGATACAACACTTCTTAATGAACACACATTGGTTTTCCCACTCTTGGTGACAATCATGTCGCTGAGGTCTACGAAGATGTGAATGAGATTGATGGGCGATAATCCAGCAGAGCGGTGGCGTCAGGTTGTTTAGGGAGCGGGATCAACTGAGCTTGTTTAAGGCCGTGGAAGCTGTGTCAGCTAAGTGAGTGTAACTTTGAAAAAACCTTCTATCACATCGGCCTTAACTGTTATGTTTCATGCACCAACACCAACAAGGAACCAAAAATCCGAAGTGGGCAATCCACGTAAACTGTAACACCCCCTCTCATGTGTGATGACTCGATGAGGCCTATATATGGACAGAAAGAGGGCAAAAGCAATTTTTATAAAATTGCGAAAGCCAAGACAACCCAAGACCTCTGCTCTGATACAAATGTGACACACCAATAAGTCAATAGGAATTCTACTGTGAACCCATCCGGTCCGTGCGCCTTGGCGCAAGAAGCCTTACAACCTGCCATACCTCCCTGCTAAAGGGGACACCGAGATCTCACAGGTCTTCCACGCGTATCTAGGAAGTCTAGGTCAAGAAAGATTCCTGATGCTCAGCCGTACCAAGGAGCCAGCCGTACCAAGGAGCCAGTTGAAGTGATTGTAAGATGCCCATGCCATGGCTGCTTGTTAGAGCATCTCCACGGCGTGCCCAATAGAGCGTCCGGCAACGGTGCCGGACAAGTGCTATTGGGAGCGCTGGCACACGTTGCCGCGGTACTAGGAGCGTCTCGCCCCACCTGCCGCTCCCAGTAAAATTTAAATCAGTTTTCCCTCAAATAAAGACAATTCAATCTAAAATGTCTAGAATAAAATCATATTACATAGTTTCGAACACTTAAAATTGTTCATGAAAATAATTCATACAATTATTCAAACTAAAATTAATTGCACAACCAATTAGGAGGGCCGGCTGCTTGTCCTTTGAGTGCCCACAGATGCGCAACTAAATCATTTTGCAATTGCTCATCAGGTCCTTCGTCTCGGATGACCATGATGATAGTATGGATGGTCATCTGCAATGGAGGATCAACACATTTAGTCTCGATGATCATGTTGTGCAAGATCACACAAGTCAACATCACCTCCCACATCTGCTCTTTGGACTAAGTTAGAGCAGGGTACCTGACAATAGCAAAACGAGATTGGAGCACACCAAATGCCCTCTTGAGATCCTTGTTCTGCTGCAAAATGAGATTGGTTTGGACCTAGAGGGTTAGAGATGGTCTTGACAAATGTAGACCATCGTGGATAGATGTCATTTGCTAGATAGTACCCCTTGTCATACGCATGGCCATTGATCTCATTGTTGCATGGTGGAGCATGGCCTTCAGCAAGTCGGCTAAAAACCAGTGAGCATTGCAGCACGTTAATGTCATTGTGAGTTCTGGCCATACCAAAGAAAGCGTGCCAAATCCACAAATCCTCATCTGCCACAGCTTCTAGTACAACACTGCACTCTCCAACGTGACCCTTATAAACTCCTTGCCAGGAGAATGGACAATTCTTCCATGCCCAATGCATGCAGTCGATGCTTCCAAGCATCCCAGGAAATACTCTAGCTACGTTTTGTGCCATGAGCCTAGCAGTGTCAGCTTCATTTGGTTGTCTCAAATACTTTGGCCCAAACACTGCAACCACCGCCCTGCAAAACCGATACATGTGGACTCAGCCATGCAGAGGTAGTTGTCCACTATATTTGCCGGCGCTCCATATCCATAGTCTTGCCACAGCGTCATATGACCCTCCATCCGTTTGAGATCTTTGTTCTTTCTCCTCCCCGGCTTAAAACCTCCGATCCGAGGAGTGACATTGATCTGGCCTAGCAAACCAACAAGGAAAGCGAGGATCGCCAAGTGCTCATCAAGCACGGCGGCATGGGCGGTGAGCAATGCGCTGGCCATCTCCAGCTCGTCGTCGCTATCCATCTATATTCAATTAGCTAGGTTAAGCAAAAAACGAAGCAACGAATTTAGCAACAAAATGAGCTTCGCATTGCAACAAACACCTTGCGGGCGGGGAGGTCCTCGGAGGCGGTGGCGGTGTAGCGGCGGTCAAAAACTGCGGCCGGAATGAGAAGAGACGACGTAGAGCGACTAGGAGAGCAGGAATAGTTGCGCCGAGCCTAGCGCGGGTGGAGGCGGCGTGGACAAGGGGGGTGGCGGCACCGGCGATTTAGTAGGCAGAGGAGGAGTTCAGGCGGTGGGGAAGAAAAGAAGTGGTTCGTGTCAGCTGCCGTGTGGTGCCCACCCATCAGGATCTGACATGCCATGGTTTGCCGGCGCGCCTGCTTGCCTCCCTAGGAACAGGGCTGCTGTATACCATATGCCTGCAAATATGATTTCTTAATTGCGCTGCTGTATACTTGTATTTTCTTGTTAAATACATAAAAAGCACTGCCATATGCCTGCAAATATGATTTCTCAGTTGAATGGTGTGTATATTTGCAGCTTCTGGTGAGCTTTTGGCAACATCCTTCTGAACATGTACGAATGGCTGCTCGCTCCTTATTTCACTGCTCAGCTCCTCGTTCTGTTCCACAACCCCTCCGTATACAGAAAAACAAAATTCCTGATGTCCACTTGACTTCATCTGATCTTGTGGACAAGCTTATCCCAGTGATGCAGAATGCCTCAGTATCTAGTTATGGACAGTTGAAGACGGATGATGAAATTTTTGATAGAGACGATGATGATGATACTTCTCAGATAAGCTCATGGCTGGAATCATTAGAGAATCAGGAGTGGCTATCTTGGATTGGAGGAACAAGCCAGGACGCAGTGGCATCAAATATCATTGTTGCAGCTGCTTTTGTTGTTTGGTACCCAAGCATTGTGAAAGTTAAGCTTGCAAAGTTGGTTGTTAATCAACTAATTAAGTTAGTTATGTCGATGAATGATCGTTATAGTTCAACTGCAGCTGAACTTCTAGCAGAGGGAATGGAAAGCACATGGAAAGAATGTTTGGGCACTGACATCGCTCATTTCTTGAGTGATGTACTTTTCCAAATTGAGTGCCTAAGTAGTGCACCTTCTAGCAATGCCATCTATAAAACTCCAGTTGCTGTTACAATGAGGGAAGCATTGGTTGGTACCCTTCTACCAAGCTTGGCTATGGCTGACATAATGGGATTTTTTGGTGTAACAGAAAGTCAAATTTGGGCTACTTCATCTGATTCACCAGTTCACGTAGTTTCACTCAAAACTCTCATCCGAGTAGTTCGAGGCTCTCCAAAGTTCCTGGCTCCTTATCTTGACAAGGTATGCACTGTATCCTTGTTGTAAATTTTTACCCTTATTGTACAGGGTTGTTGTAATCACTATGCATTGTGGCTTCCAATCTTATAACAACAATTTTTATTTGCAATATCTTTTATTTGTTGGAAATTCGTGAGCCTAAAGTTTACTACGTGTTCTGTTTGAAGGTTTATGTAGTAGAACATCTGTACAGAAGTCAAAATGCATTTGATACAACACGGGAATCACTGGGTAGCTCAATGGTTGGCACACATGGTTCTGTCACCAAGCACCCCGGTTCAAGTCCCATCTCCCTCTTAATGGAAAAAGTCAGGGGGATATTACACCCGATATATAACGTTTGGTACATGATATTTGTAAACCTCAGATGAGTGTTGGGAGAAACAAGTAGGACCTGTTTCAGTCAAGCTATAATATCTTCTATAAATGTGTGCAAGCCTAACCATTTTCTTTAAAGATTTGGGACAATTGGTTACTGTAATCATTTTAAGGGTCACAAGCTGGTCTTGCATTCCTATCATGGGATCGTAGATTCATATTAACTCCCATTCTGCATTTGGTGGAGCTAAGGATTTTTGTACTTACTAGTTCCTACTTACTTACTTACTAGTACCTCGGTAGTGGTTAAGGGTTTCTCCAAGTTAGAAGCTTTCCAGAGCTGCAGCAAAATCGATAGTCTGTAAGTTGTACAAAAAGGAAAAATCTCCAATGTATATTCCCATATTTTTTGTGTGGTTGTTTACGAAGTTCCAGTAGAAGACCATGGGCATGTTCCAATATTTTTTTATAGATTTTCTTTAATTTTATCCTGCTATGTATAGTTTGAACTTCTCTTATCAAGTTGTCCGACATGTCATACCCAAACATTATATATAATATGTTATGTACAAAAGAAAATAACTTTTTTTATTGTGCAGGCAATTGGCTATATCCTACACACTATGGATCCAAGCAATTTAATAATGCGCAAAGCTTGCATTATTAGCTCAATGATGGCTCTAAGAGAAATTGCGCGTGTTTTTCCAATGGTTGCTCTCAATGAATCAATGACAAGATTAGCTGTTGGTGATGCTATTGGAGAGATTCACAGTGCCACAATTCGTGTTTATGACATAGAAAGGTACACATTCTTTCAAGTTGCAGAAAGTTGTATTGGTTGAGCTATTAAATTATGCATCACCAATGGCATACATGGCTTCAGAGTTTTTCATGGTAACTTTGCGTTGACACGTTTGTAGAGAATACAATATTTGAAAGTTCTGTTGGAATGTATTTTGTTTGTGTTGCCCCAAATTATATGATAAGTATTCTATTGAACTGGTTTTGAATCAAATGTATGGTCTTAATTCTTTGTAGCACTGTTGTTGATTTATGTGATACAGTTGAACTGTGCGTTCTCACCAAAAATAAGCTTGAACTAGGAGGTGCTATTTTGTACTTTGTTCATTTCAAATTTTCCCTTTTTTCTTTGTAGCGTCACAAAAATAAGGATTCTTGATGCATGCGGACCACCAGGTCTTCCAAGCTTTCTTGATGGACCAACGGATACAAGAACAACCATACTGATTACAGCTTTGAGTTTCTCACCGGATGGAGAGGTTTGATATTAGTATCTGCATACCAGAATTAGAATACTTTTAACGAAACACATATATGTTTGTATTGTACGTATAGCTTGTGTTGGCTTAAGATTACCTCCCAAGTGTATCCAAATAACTATCCAGTACATTGGTACGTACAAATTATATCACACACGTCACAGTTAAGTATTTTTACTAGAGTTCCGCTCAATCTTACATTCCATGTTACCATTGTTGGCATGGTCGATACTACCTCCGGGCCAAGATAGTCAAATGGATGTTGCTACATCTGCATTCATTTCTTCTGACATTGGCTACATGCAAATGTCACGTATAGCCTTCTCATTTCTATGAACATATTAGATACGAATCCGAGATCAAATTTGTGTTTTAGAGACCATAGAAAATAAAAATAACATAAATCACAAGTAAAATGTCCATATTCCTTGTGGATCTGTACAATGTCTAGTCTATGGTTGAATTATGGCACATTTAATATTTGTGAACCGAAAACAGTAGGAGGCCCTGACACTAAAAGTATATTCCCTACTATACATCGCCTTGTCCCTTCTCTCTTTGTAATGGTCCATTTAATATAATCTATCAACCTACTATGTGTTTCCGCTTTGTTATTGTTATATAGGAGTTTTTTTTTAGAGGGTTAGCCAATAGTTTAACTTTATTAGGGATACATCTTTATATGAACTTCACTCTTGCACTACAAAGAAATCCCAGCATTTGTTAATATCAAAGCTTGTCCTGTTGCACCACACGGTCACTAAATAGAGATAAATTATTCTATCTGAAATAACTATTCTAGATGGCTTATCACAGAACGTAGGAAACATTCATGGTAAGTTTGCCCAATAGATTATTGTCCAGTAGCTACTTGGGGATATCATACTAATTTTCTTGTCCAAAGTGGCCACAGGGTTCCTCAATTACTTAATTTGTATCCCTTGTGATTTTAATGCCTAGGGGAAATAGGTTTATGGCATTACCTGTATGAAGTATTGATTATGATGTATGTGTTGCTACTACTAGTAAAACGAGTGGTAGCTTTACCATAAGATCGAGCTATATGGCAGACATAATCTGCTTTTGTGGCTATAGTTTGTTTCGAGGATTAAATCTTATATATGGCAATTCAGGTTATGTTTTGACAGCATTTTTTTACTCCTTTTTACCTAGGGCCTTGTTGCTTTTTCCGAGAATGGATTGATGATTAGATGGTGGTCTCTAGGTTCAGCCTGGTGGGAGAGGCTAAGCAGAAGCCTTACTCCTATCCAATGCACAAAGCTTATCTATGTTCCTCCATGGGAAGGATTTTCACCCAACACAGCTCGCCTAAGTATAATCTCTAACATCTTGGGACATGATAAACGTGCAAATCCAGAGGTAAATTTTCTACTTGTTTCTTATTCTGTCTGATCATGTTGTATTGTTTGGTGTTGCTGAATAATATTGTCAAGCATGTCTTTTTGTGTAATTGTCAATCTTGCAAGTGAAGGTATAGCTATACAAGTGACCCATCATTACGATTCATAAAGGATACTGCTTGTGTGTGCTGTTTGGTTAGTTTTGGAACCCTGATCTCAACTCCGAATATCTTGAAATAAGTCCATGTGGTTGTAACATGGATGATATACTTATGAAGAAGGTATTCAGAATCATGATTCTTTCATACAATTCTATGGCTATACAATCTAAATTGGTTGAAGTGGTTCGATGATTCTAGTTAGTAGAACCCACAATTTTATGATACTACTGTAGTTATGATCCTACCATTCATGATCTTACCATAGAGGCCCGATCCGATTCAGAATCGCGATTCTGACTACCTTTGCTTATAAATCGCACCCCCTTACAAAATTTCTTGTCACCTGGTTTGAATGATCTAATTCTGGTCATTAATACGTTCTGCCATTCTGTGGTGTAGCCTCAAATGCACCAACAAGGGGTTTGAAAACCTAAGCTGGACCTAAAACTGAATCAGGCGCGATGGCTCCGCAATTGCACATTTTCTAGCAAAAAGGCTGCCTTTTCCAATTTAAATTGGATTTGTATTCAAAATCTATTTTATGTACTCCCTCTGTATCAAAATATAAGATGTTTTAGCATGTTTGGGGCTCAGGCTGGACGTTCGGGGCGAGCTTTTTGGCTCGCACCGAGCTTTTCCAGGCTCGCTCCGAGCTGAGCTCGGCTCGCCATAAGGAAGGACCGAGCCGAGTCCGTTTTCTTGGACCGCAGCAAGCTCGGTCTGGCTCGGTCTGGCTCGCGGTCTGGCTCGTTGGCTCGCTCTGCGTACGCCGCCACCATGGCCAAAGTAACGCCGCTCGCGTTCCCGGCGATCTAGCACTCCAAATAGGAAACACTTGCGCCAGAACATGTTCCCAACCATATTACGTTAGTTGGTTCAGTAAGATAGAGAAAAAAAATAAGGTGTGACACACCAAATCTACACCAACATCATGCACACAAGCTGTTTGACGAAAATGCACAAGCATTTCTAACACAGAGAACCCTAAATGGGAACGTCGAAGAGCACGTGCATGACATCTTGGTGGTCTCCTAGCTCGCGGAGGCTGCTCCTTGACGTCGAAGAGCACGTGCATGGCCGCCGTGACCTCTTGGTGGAAGAGTTCACAGGTGCTCAGGCGGCGCGACGCCAAACCTGCTGGTCTACCATGGGGCCCACCTGTCAGTGACTAGAAGCGTCCACCTAGCGAGCCAGCCCGAGCCAGACCGAGTTTCGGCAAAGCTCGGTCCGAGCCCATTTTCATGGACCGAGGGCACAACGAGCCAGCCCGAGCCGAGCTTAAAAATGGCGAGCCAAACACTGGCTCGCACCGAGCTCTGCCCGAGCCAGCCCGTGTCCACCCTGATTTGGGGCCCAAATGTATCTAGACATGTTTTAGTGCAATGAATCTTGCTAAAACATCTTATATTATGATACGAAGGGAGTAACTGGGAATATTGGCACTCACGGATGTTTCTATGGAGATTGTGATAAAAAGCGGGTTTAGGCGTGTGAACGACCTGTTTTTTTTAACATGTTATTGCTGGTTTCTCGAACCTGGTCCCGACCAAGTCTTATTGCACCATGTATTTCTATTTCTCAGAGTTGCTTATTTGTACTACAACTGATTGGAAGGGCAATTATGCTGTTAAGAGTCGAGGCTTAAGGATAAATTTGTTTCCCTATCATATCCTCTTCTTCTATCTGATGTTTGATGTGAAAGTATCATCTTCAGCTCTTTTATCAGCTGTAGTATTTTTTTTAGCTGAGCTGTAGTATGTTGAGAACACATGATGCTGGTTCTACCTTGTTAAAACCAGAAATTCACTTTGGCTCCCGGATGCATATGCTCCCTTTACGAAAAAAACACATTCCAAAGTGTCAAAAAAATTCAAAAGAATTTTTCACACATACATCTCCACATCCTATGTGTGCACAAAGTTGTTTCGCGAAAAAAACCGTCAATTTTTTGTGCCCCGTGTAAAAAAGACAAAAAAAATCTTGTGAAAAGCCTGATTTTAGCACTGAATTTTGTCTTTTTTGCACATGACACAAAAAATGTCGGTTCATGAAAGAACTTTGTGCGCGGATGTGAGAGGTACTCATGAAACCTTTTTAGGGATTTTTTTTGACATTTTGAAATACGTGAAAAATGTATTTTAAATAAAGGGTGCATATGCACCGGGGAGCCAAAACGCCTATCTCTTGCTTTATTGTTCTCTTCAGTTTTCTTCGTATTGATAGTCTGAGGTGCAATCATGTGAATTCTTAGTTTTCATTGGAGAATTATATTCCTGCTGTTACTGAACGATGAAGTATATTGTTCTGGGCTTTGCAGACTAAGACGAGGGAACTAGACGAGGCTGATAATCTGAAACTGTTGCTGCATAATCTTGACCTATCTTACCGCCTTCATTGGGTTGGTGGAAAGACCATTAAACTTACAAGGCATGGTCAGGAGTTGGGTACATTTCAGTTGTGATTATGCAGTCTTGATGACTTATGGATTTCCTTGAGTTGCCTTGGAGTTTTAGTAGGCAGATGTACTGAAGTGTGACCAGAGTGGCCCAACGTCTTAGCCAAACCATCGAGTAGACAGTCATATATCATGTAAGACACTTCTCTTTGTCGTCAATTTTGAAAGGTATTCTTGTTCATATGTATGAACAGTACATTGTATGTTTCCTAATGTACTATTGGAAAAACTTTAACCCAAACGCAGCACCAATAGGATTGTTGATTACATGGATGTCTCTGGAAGGGGCGCTTCTGGGCTTCTGTTTCGCCATCAGGCTACAAATGCAAGATGCTTTCTGGTTGGCAGATCAGAGATACTTTGGGGTTAGTGCCAACAAAGGTAGAGTCTCTTGTTTCAGAAGTCTAAAATGATATTTGGTTAAGTGCCCCATTTAAACCTGCTGGTCTTTCAGCACTGGTCGTTCAATGAATCTTGCTTGATGCTAAGACACAAGATGAGAAGTTTGAGAAAAAAGGTCCAATCAAGATTAGGTTTAAATATTGCCTGTCATTTGGTTGGGTAAACCAGTCATGTATACTATTTTTTTGTATTACCATTTCTACTTAATTTTAAGTGAAGTATAACAGGCAATCGCCACAGACAATTCATAGTCTTTGCTAAGTTGCTTCTCCTGATAAATATTTTTCCTGAAAGATAGCTCATATTCAATCATTCTGCAGTATGGTTCGTGAGAACTGCCAAGAGTCGGGGAGCTTCTCTCATTTAACTATCATCTGACGGCTTGAAGACCGAAGGATATCAGATTCCTGTAACAATTATTTGAGTTGAAGGCACACGTATTTCTTCACTCTGCCTGCCTGTCATCAGTGCTATACTGGTACCATCATACCAACTGAAGAGATAGAGTTGCAATGTTGAGAAGAACAAACTAGTAGATCCTTAGTATAGTTAACTCATGATTTGTCGGCAAGGCAGATTTTTCATGTTCTATACTGGAGATATATAACTGAGGCTGGTCTAAAGTGTAAAAGAATTTGCATTGCAAGGACATTGTATAGTGTAAAATATAAATGAATGTGCCTGTACAAGCAGTTTTTTTTGCCCATGGCAGAAGAAATTATTTTGGGTTACGTAGTACTAAGGCTGCACACGGTTAACCGAAAACCGAGAAACCGAACTGAAAAAACCGAAACCGAACCGAAATTGTGGTTATTTTGGTTTCCGGTTAAGGTTACGGTTAGTAAAATAGCCAACCATATGCCTTGAGGTTAATACGGTTAATTTTTATAAAAAATAGCCAACCGTTTTAAAAAAATCAAAATGCCTATTAACTTTTATTATTTTGCAACTTTTATTGACTTTTATTAACTTTACGGGTTACTTGTAGCATGTGATTTGCTACTTGTATAGACTTTTATTAACTTTATGGGTTATTTGGCTACTTTGGATCATATGCCTATTAATTTTATAGTCTATACTGTTATTTTATAATATATGGCCACAAAAAGAAATTGTCGTTTTAAAATTCGCGTCAAGTTAGGTTAATTTGGTTATTACCGAAACCGAACCGAAATTAAATGGTTATTACTGAAACCGAACCGTATTCTCGTACAAAACCGTATTTACCGAAGTATTGAAACCGTATAAATAAAAAAACGTATAAACCGAACCGAATTAACCATATTAACCGAATGCGCAGCCGGACGTAGTACTCTCTCCATTTCAAAATATAAGGCGCGCTATTTTTGTGTTGATCTTTGATGTTTGACTTTAACAACTAATACATACCAAATTATATGGATTGGGAATTACTGTTGGATTCGTCTTGTAAAATTCTTTCATCGCATATATCATTGTACTAATTTTATGAACATATTGTAAGGCTAAATAATGATCAAAATTGTATATCATTGACCAACAAAATTTAAAGGCGCCTTCTATTTTGGGACGGAGGGAGTAGTTTAGATGGGTACAATGTAGAAGAGCATTTCTTCTCTCAATTGCAAGGTTGGGGCGAAGTATTAGAATGCTTGCAGGAGCAGAAGACATCGAGCAAGCATATGTCTACATCTACTATAACAACCTCTCCTACGACAAGCTTTGCCCGGCTCCTATGAGGGATGGGCGAGGACAGTGGTGCGCCTTCGGCTCGCTCCATTGTTCGCAATCGCTAGGTGGTCTAAGGAGCTATCTGTAACTTTTATTACTTTTTGGGTCTTCTGTATTGCTATGAATGATTATTAATAGATCGGTGGACTTTCTCAAAAAAGAAACTGATGATAATCCAATGGATGGGAAACTAGTTACAACCTTGTGTACTATGATCACTTGCTGCTCACCAGTTACCGCCTTTAAAAAAATGGAGAATCGCTCTCATAATTCTGAGTGATGATTGCACATTACACATACATACGTTTCTTCATTCTATTCAGCCTATAAATTTCACGTCGTAGGGTCACAAATTGGAAAGTGTTTGTCAGCCCCAGGCAAAAAAAAAAAAAAAAAAACGCGTGCCGCGGAGAGTGGTTTCTTTCCAAAATCACCGCGTCAGATCCAAATCCAACACGGTAGAAAAATCGAAACTCTTCGCATTTAAGTAAAAATTCCATACATATGACACTTTCCAGATTTCTGGCCGATCCGGATCCGGTTAGGAAATTGGCTGTGTCTTGGTTACAAGAAACCGAAAATGAGCTTCTACAACCCATATGACGCACAACCCGTATCCAGACCGTCCATTTCAGCCCTTCAACGGTCGAGATGGGACGGTCAAAGTGTTGAACGTTCAACGTGTTGACCGTCTCATCTCGACCGTTGAAGCAATGAAATGGACGGTTCAGATACGAGTTGTGCGCCATATGGGTTGTAGAAAATCCGCTTTAGAAAGAAACGCGGCGTCGCGGCGAGCCATATGGTAACTTAGTGCACACGGTGATTTCTTTCCAAAATTACCGCGTTGATGAGATCCAAATCTAACACGAGGCAGTAACAAAATCGGAACTTTGGCGCCATTTATTGCAGCGCCTCTTTCTCCTTATATACACCTGCGCCTGGCATCTTTCCTTGCACCTCCATCGCAGAGCATAGATTTGTTTTTAGAAGGAGAGACAAGAAGCAGAGCTCAATGGCGCATCCACCGCTTGAGAACGGCAAGAAGACGAAAGGGCGGCAGCGCGTGGAGATGCGCCTGGTGGAGAACAAGGCGTCCCGGCAGGTGACCTTCTCCAAGCGCAAGAAAGGGCTCTGGAAGAAGGCCGCCGAGTTCGCCGTGGTCTGCGGCGCCAGCGTCGCCCTCGTCGTCTTCTCCGGGGCCGGCAAGCTGTTTGTTTTCGGCAGCCCCTCCGTAGACGCCGTACTGGGCTGCGGCGGCGACGTCCCGGACTGGGAGGCCCATGACCATGAGGCGCTGCGTCGGGAGACGGAGGAGAAACGCGCGGAGGTCAAGGCGGAGGCCGAGCGGATGAGCGACGTCGGGAAGAAAGTGGTGGAGTTGCAGAGGCAGTCGGGGAAGCGCTTCTGGTGGGAGATCGATCCGGCCGAGCTCGGGGAGGAGGAGCTGCCGGTGTTCGCCATGGCGCTCCAACGCCTCAGGGACAACGTGGGCCGCCGCATCGAAAATCTGCTCTTGACTCCGGCGCCGCAGTAGAGCCCACGCTTCTGTTAATCACCGGTGGTCTTAGGCTAATGCTGGCTTAGTGAATTTATGGGTCACTAGTAATTTAGTCTCTCTTATTTGCGAATAGTATTCAGTCATATATACTTCGTTTTGTTACAGTGTTATCGAGTTTTCAGATTAATAAGATACTTTTTTTTCCTCGTCCAATTAGCAGTCCATCCGAGATTCCTCATTGGTTTCGAGTTATTTTTTGCTTGAGTTTGGTCTATAGTCTTTGCTCTATTTCAGTCCAAAAAGGAATTTTTTTATGTACTAAGTAGGTCGTTAACTCAACTTTCGGCACAAATAAATGCAGTATTCGATCAAATAGATGAACAAAAGATTTGATGCAGAATTAATTGGTCGATTGAAGTAGATCCGAAATCAAAATATGTTTCCTTTTGGACATGCTACACTTTTCGTAAAGGCAAGAAAATCAAATATGAGAAACTAAAGTTTGCAATTAGTTGCGTCCGCACTCAATTATCGGATGCCTCGCTTCTGAGTTATAAAAAAACGTGAAATAAATCATGAGAATTGGTTATGTCGTATCTTGTGCATCTAAATTTTTTTCATCCAAAAATATGTCAATGTGTGGCCTGCTTAAAAAAATGATATGTAAATAGCACATGATACTATTCACTTAGGTATTTTTTTTCACATGTCACATATGGTCATATTTTGGGACAAAAAATTGTAGATGCACATGATACATGTCCATGATTTATTTCATATTTTTTTTTGAAAACTTGTAGGTGTGACATCCAACATTGAGTTGTGAGTGCAACTAGTTGCAAAATATTTACACTCCGAAATACATTTTTTTCCGACGTACTACACCTCCAGAGGTGCTGCTGGAACATTGCAGGCCGCTCCAGTTACTGAATTAAACGCTTCCTAGTCATGAGACAACAGATTGTTCGCTGCAGACATTAGACAACAATATTGCAAGGAACTAACTGATACTAGCATACACCTGTAATGCTAGTAGAAGAAGTAGCACACATACATACAGCAGTTTTCTACGCTAAGAAACTAGCTCCTCTTATCTTCCCCGGTTCTCCAATTCTCCTGATCACTATATCTGCTGGATATGTCATCCAGGACCTCAGCTGTGTAACCACAGCCATACAGAGGCACAAGTTCTCACCGTGAGATTCTCACGGGCTGGAATTGGAGTTTATAGTTCATCTCTGTTAATATAAAACTTCCAAATACATGTTCCTTAATTTTTAAACCAAAAGTCAGAACCTCCAGATACATGCTCCCCATAGAAAACAACAAAACAACCTTCACACGGAGGTGAAACTCGCATTCTGATTCGAATATAATCCTGATGAGGATTGGTGATGGTCTTCAAGGACTGCCTCTGCACCATCCTCAAGCGGCAGCAGACACTTCATGAAATGGCAGCAACTTGTGCAATTTCCTCCGTTGTGTCGAAGCAAAGGCCAACAAGCCTCAACAATGGCAGCATAAAAGAGAGAAGGGGAAATAATGATGTGCACGGAGAATGAATATGGGTTTGGGTCTTTTGGAGTGACTCGGGACAGGTGCTTAGTAAAATAAACTGGTTCCTCTTGCCAGGTAGGATAGTCAGTGGTTTATACATGCTTGATTAGGCACGGTATATGCTTATGAATAGTAACTAGCACCAATGAATTGATAGTACTAAAATCATTTGAGCACCTACAAACAGGAGGTTGTATTATAGTAGAAGAATTTTGGATACTGTACCACGGATATATCGTCTCTCTGAGCACTATATATGACTATCCGCATATACCATTATACACGGCTTCATAGTAGGCACTAAGCCAGAGGTTATATACAAATGTTGTAAAAAAGGCAAATAAACATCCGACCAAACAATATGAAGAACTGGAATCCATACTCAAAAGGAAACTTATACTTTCTATGTATCGTGGGCAACATGTTAACTACACTCATACTTTGCATAATCATTTCGATTAACTATATGCATTGGCAGTATAGATGTCAATTGAGCATTCCAAACACTCTGAAAGCTGGTAAAGACTACGCTACCAGAAAACAAAATTTCAACACTAGCTTTCTGACAGTTGTTGATCAAGGACACTCTGAACTATATCCGTATATCTTCAGATCAGACGAATCAGCAAAAAATTCAGGATAAAACAAATCTAACAGGGATCAATAATTTGTTCCAGACGGTCATTACTGATTATGCCATATTCAGATTCAGTAATCCAAACACAGAAAACAAGCTCGCAAAGGCAGTAACTAGATAGCAGCAAGTTTCACCAATCCAAATGTATCCCTGCAGTTTACAAGGCAATGTACTCCCTCTGATACCTGCAGTTTCAGTATCTTATATGCAGCTATGTACTGCTATCCCAATCCCAAACGATGGCCTGATTAAGCAAGCAATGCAATAACCTGATGGCGTGAACGAACGCGTAGGCCGATCTCCGACGGCGAAGTAGCACTACTGCCGCTGCGGTGGCTTGGGGGCTTTGGCCAGCTTGTCGATGCGGCGGATGACGTCGACCCTGAGCACATCGAGCGCGGTGGCGAACTCCGGCAGCTCCTCCTCCCCGAGCGCGTCCACATCCACCTCCCACCAGTGCTCCCTCCCTTGTTCCTTCTGCGCCGCCTTGACCTTCTCCGCGACGGCGCGCTCAGCGCGCAGCCGCGCACGGTCCTGCGCGACCCACGCCTCGATCGACCCGGCGTCACACCTCATCGCCGCCACGCGCGCCGCCGTCTCGGTCCCGGCGTCGACGCCTTCAGCATCGGGGATGAATCTGCGGAGGACGGACTCGACGGTGGGGTTGCCGAAGAGGATCGACTTGCCGGAGGCGGTGAAGGCGAGGACGGCGAGGTGGGGGGCGAAGAGCTCGGAGACCTCGCGGGCATCGTCGAGGAGCCTGCCGCGGCGGTAGGCGATCCTTTTTTTGCGCAGCCTGCGAGCTTCGGCGTGGCCGCCGACGTCGTGGTCCTGCGGCCGCCGCGCAGTCTCCATTCGCTTCGCTTGGGATTTCTCCAATCAGCAGTGGCAGAAGAAATGGAGCTCTTGAAGCTCCGGGGCGTTTCACATTGGTTGCTCGTGGGCCTGCCCTAACTGGGCCCGGGTACGAAATGAGTGTGGAATGGGATTTTTGTTTCATTGGTTTTTCTACTCAGTCAGTTCCGAATTACTGTATATGTTTTTGGTTACTTTCAATGTGGACTACATATTAGCTTAAATGAGTCAACGAACACATTAAACGTGTTTAGATACATATGATTTTTTTTAAATAGAACATTTTATAGTTTGGTGTGGGGAGACTATTATTTTCTTGTTCGGTAGCCTTCGTACGACATGTGTGCTGTTTGGACTCACCGCTGGTATGTAGGTTTGGAGCCACATTTTGCATGTTGTTAGGTTGTTTGCACAACATTGGCTTGCATGATGAAAAAAATGAATCGTGTTGTTTGGTTCGATGCGTTATGCCTAATACGGATAGGGTGTGTGTGGTTGTATACGATAATGTCACTATGTTAGCCTCTTCTAAGAGTGGTGAGATTATCGGCCACCTGTGGACAACAACTACTAAGCATAGTATGTAGTTAAACTCATACATATACAGTAGCTGAAGAGTTACGATACTACTAATCAATACCAAACAAAGTTCACAAACCCCATCTATAGTTCACCAACACATATTTAACACCACCAAGGTTGACATAATCTAAACCGTCCGCTCATTTTTCATCGTCGATCATAGCGAGGGCAGCTTCGTGCTCTTTGCACTTCTTAACCACCTCAGAGTAAGAATATTTGGTTAGGACCCACCTGAACAAATCTCGCTTCACTAGCTTGAAGGTAAGGAAGTACCCTATCATCACTTAGTGAGCAATGGAAAAACCCGGCCACCCTCGATCCATGCCAAATCTCAAGTTGACATCCATGAACCTCATATGTCAGTGTTGGTCTTGAGGGTGAATATCTTCGTGACCATACCTAAATACGATATGAAGGCATTCAACATGGGAAGCATCTGTAACCGAGGTGCTATCGGCACCTTGCATGAGTATTAGGGGGCTCATGGAAATGACCAATCTTTGATAGCATTCCCCTCGGCCTCTTACTGGATCTGTTAATAACCGACAACATGATCTGGATACCTATAACGACTCAAACGCATCTACGACGATCTTTATTGTGTGAATCTTACGTATTCCATTTAAGCTTCGTTTTGTTTGGTGATACTCTACACAACTCGAGCCGAGACTCCAGCGGTATTCCGTAATCAAGGTTATTTTTCGTTACCTCGCGTGTAAACCTTTACTCTCGTATTCCCTATTCTAATATCCCCATGACTAACTCATAGAGACATACCAGCGTAGGCGATGATGACATCGTAATCACCTGGAGGGCACCATAGCATATATGTGCGTCGCCGGAAGACAAAGTCTCATTCATGACATATATAGCACAAGTACATACTTTTCGGTGTACCCGAAATAACACTTATAATCAGTCAGTTATGTAGTAACGCTTAGTGTCCCAAAGCAACTTTCCAGTATCCTGAACTACGATACTTTCATGGTCTTAGGATGACAAGTAAACGTGAGAACATACGACGAGGAACTATTGACGACCTATTGACGACATATCTTGCAGTGTATCCAGCACTATTTATACAAACAATGTGCCCTCAAGAATATCGACATCCTCGTAACATATTATGTATGCTCATGGTGAGGAAAACAAGACCATCAAATATTCATGACTGAACCGAGAGGAATGATTAGGGATCTGAGTTTGATGTTTATTATTCTACACATGTAATAGGTTATCTGAATTTCCCATTCAAAGCATAGAACATGAACTTAATCATTCACATAGTTGGAAATAACTATTTCCAACACGCTTTTCACCGGCATTCTCTCTTCGATCTTGTCCTAGGTGTCGGGTTCGCCGTGTTGACCACAGTCAGCCCAAGGGGTCGTGCCATTCATGCCATCCGCAGTGTTGACTGGCACACAATCGTTCGGAGCGCCGTTCATCGAGATCTTCTTCACGATGTCAAGAAAAAGAGATCAACCGTGTCGAGAACTCTCTCCACGTTGCCATCATGAGCTCGATGCAATCAGCATGGTGGGTTCTTGCCACGCAGCCGTGCACGTGGTAGTCCCTTGTGCCGCACTGGGGACGAGCACGTTCTTGAGATTGCGGGAGAAGGGGAGACAAATTTAGGAATATTATGAGTGATTCAGTTTAGGGATAAACAGAGATTTAATATCTTTTCTGCAAAATTTAAACATCGCACATGTTATCCCCTTGCGCCACGTGTCCAGATTCCACTTCTTAGCGAGTGGCGGGTTTTCACATCCTATGGTTTTATTTTCTGATTTTGCTAGTAAAGAATTTAGTTAGTGCTCGGTCAAGTCCTATGTCACCGGATCTGTGTCGTGATTCGTGCAAGTTGAGTTGCAACTGAATTTGTTTTAGCTGCAAATGGGGTTGCCACTAGATTCTTGGAATTTTTCGTAATTCGTGTTATCTACGATTTGAGTTGCAACTTAAATTAGAATTGAGTTAATTCCGTTCGTCTGAAAATGAGTCACACACACCCTTTATTTTCTCTATAATCTACTTATATCTCATTTCTTGCATTGCGTCAGGTTTCTCCCATTAAGTTAGTATAAATTATATTTCCAAAAAAAGCAAGACGCCTTCCAAATTTCACGTCATAGGTCACAATGGAAAGTGTCTGTCAGACCCAGGATAGAAAGAGTAAAACGCGTATCGTCCCTAGCCATATTATGGTAACTATATTGGACAGTGATTTCTTTCCAAAATCACCGCGTTAGATCCAAATCCAACGCGGTAGAAAATCGGAAGTCTCGCGCCATTTATGCTGATTGCCGATTGTCTTTGGTTAATGCTGGCTTAGTTAATTCATGGTCGTAGTAAATTAGTCATATTTACTTGGGTTTTGCTACGGTAGTACCGTGTATGATTGGCACTGTGCGCCGATTGGCAAGTTTTTGTGTTTCTGGATTAATATAAAATAAAATTGGCTTGAGTGTGCCTCCTATACTGCGTGATTTTGTTGGAATTGCAGTAAGAGGCAATGAGACTAGAGATTCTTCACTACAGGCATTAGGCAATGCTGCAAGGAACTACTCCTGTAATGATAGTAGGAGAGGAACATCATATTATGGTAACTGGCATGCATTCAGTTAATTTGCGAGAAACATCATACCTGTAATGATAGTAGGAGAGGAACTACGCATACAGATAGCAGTTTCTACACTAAGAAACTAGCTGCTCCATCTTCTCCAGTTCTCCAATTCTTCTTCAACATCACAGCACAAATTTCAGTTAGCAGTTATTCTCTGTCAATAGAACATGTAGACCATCATACATGCATGTTCCTTCATTCTGTAACCAAACATCAGAACTTAAAAATACACGCTCCACACAACAAAGAACAATGCAACCTTCAATGGAAAATTCCATACCAAATCAACTGATGCGATCATTTTGGAGCTGGCCCAGTGGCGAGCAGCTGGGCTGCTAATCACGGTGTGGCCAGCAGGTGCTTGAGTTCTCGTGTAGCTTTAGATAGTTAGTCTGTTAAGTTTTGCCTTTTACTCTTATAGCTTTACTCTGTAACTTCTTGTAACACTGTTTGTCCGGCATTTGTTCCGGTTCCCCTATATTATTTGAAGCAGCGCCCGCTGCCTTCCGTCAAAAAAAAAAAAATCAACTCAAACTCACCTTCTGATTTCAAAATATACCCAAGCTAGGCAGATTGGTGATTGTGTTCAAGGTTCTGCCTCTTCACCATCCTCAAAAGGATAGCCAATGTGCTTGGTTCATACATGTTTAATAGGCTCCAGTAATTAACAAATGCTTAAGGATAATAACTAGCTTGCGAGAGGAGGTTGCATTAGAGTTGAAGAAGTTTGGATGCTTGTAACGCGCATATATCATCACTCTTTAACACCATATATCACTATCAGCATATACATACACACCTAGGCAGATTGGTGATTGTGATCAAGGTTCTGCCTCTTCACCATCCTCAAAAGGATAGCCAATGTGCTTGGTACATACATGTTTAATAGGCTCCAGTAATTAACAAATGCTTAAGGATGGTAACTAGCTTGCACTAATAGATACTAAAACCATTTAAGCACCGACAGAGAGGAGGTTGCATTAGAGTTGAAGAAGTTTGGATGCTTGTAACGTGCATATATCATCACTCTTTAACACCATATACCACTATCAGCATATACATACACACCTATATATAAATGCAGTAAGGAAATGGGGAATAAAATTACAAACACTATTGTAAATAACATTCCAAACACGACTAAACACTATAAAGCTTATGTCACAACTATGAGAACCGGGATCCATGCTCAACAGGAAATTTCGATGACAAAAACTTTCTATGTATAATGTATTGTAGGCCACATGTTAACAACACTTCTTTGTGTAGTTATTTTCGCTAACAGCATTAGCAGGTAATAGGACTTGTTCCTTGTAGTGGGCATTCCTTACTGGTATATAAGTGCTATAGATGTCAATTGAGCATTGCAATCCTACTGAAAGCTGGCAAAGTACTGCGTTACGGAAAAAACAAAATTTCAACAAGCTTTCTGTCTTCTGTAGATCAGGACACTCAAAACACTATAGGTATATCTTCAGCTGAGACCCATCAGCAAAAGATCAGGATAAAACCATAACAGGGAACAATAATATGTACTAGGACATCATTCCTGATTATGCACATATTCAGATTCAATCATTGAGAAGCGTTTGCGCGCAATGAACACAAAAAGAATTAGCTCACAAACGCAATAACTAGATAGCTGACATATGGCGTCAGCTTGCTTGTATACCAATGACACTGAACTCTCTAGGTGTATATTTAGTAGGGTGTCAAGCGGCATCCCACTTCGTCCCGCAAAACTCAACAATTAGTTCAAAAGTAACTCATCACAGTTATGAAATTAACACTAAATTGTTTTTTTGCCAGACCATTCGCTCGACCCCCCCCCCCCCCCCCCCCCCCCCCCTCCTTTCCCTGTCTACAGTGAATCGAGGCGATTTTTGGGTCTCTCCCGTGCGACCAAGTTCTCCACCGGCGATCCGGCCGATCCCCTGCTCTCCGCGGCCGCTCCGGCGGCGGGAGGGCGGGGAATCAACGGATCCAGGTGTGTATATAACTTAGGTGTGCGTGGGGGTGCCAGCCGGCGGCGCTGCGGAGGTGGCGGTGTGGCCGGAGTGGCTTTTGGCGGCGGCGGCCCCCTCCTCTGCTGTGGGTTCTCCGGTGGAGACCCGTGGCGGATCCGTCGCCCTCTGCGTGCCTGCTGCTCTCCGGAGCCGCAGCGCGCGTCCTCCCGAGCCACCGTCCGTGACGGCGGTGGTGGCTCCTCGCTGGGGGGTCCTTCCTCCTCCGCCGCGGCGGGTGGAGAAGCTTTTGGTCAGAAGATCTTTGGGAGTTGCAGGCGGGTTCTCCTTCTTCGCCGGTGGACGCGGTGGGCTTCGCGGAAGACGGGACGGTGCTCTGGCGGCGGCTTGGAGCTGATACTCTTTCATCGCGCAGATTCTGCTGCTTGCGGCAGATGGTTCATGCAGCTTTTCAACAAGGTTGGTCCAGGCGTTGCTTGGGTGTGTGGTGTGCGTGGTGGATCTGTGTTTGCCGTGCGTAGGGTGGTTCCTGCTGTTCGTGCGTGTTGTTCTTTCTGTTCTTGATCATGTACACGAGCTCCTTTCAAAAAAAAAAAAAAAGAAATTAACACTAAATTCTACTGTGCTAGTGTCCCGCATCCCGCCCCGCTTGACACCCAGACATCACAGATGCGTCAGCAGAAAGATCGTGATAAAACCATAACAGGGAGCACTGCTTTGTTCCAACAGGACATTCCTGATTATGTTTACGAGCAATGAACACATGGCAATGTACTAGAAGAAACCAGTTAAACTCTGTTACATCTTATATGCAGCTACGTACTGCCATCCCAATCCCAAACGATGGCCTGATTAAGCAAGCAATGCAATAATCTGATGGTGTGAACGAACGAACGCATACGCCGATCCCCCAGCGAAGTACCACTTCTGCCACTGCTGTGGCTTCGCAGGTTTGGCCAGCTTGTCGAGGCGGCGGAGGACGTCGTTCCTGAGCACATCGAGCGCCGTGGCACTCCGGCAGCTCCTCCTCCCCGAGCACGTCCACATCCACCTCCCACCAGTGCTCCCTCCCCTGTTCCTTCTGCGCCGCCTTGACCTTCTCCCCGAGCAGATGCATTCTATGCGCGGCAAAGGGGGTAATTACATAAAGGTGACAAAAAATAAATAGCTCACCCATAATTCATCCTAGTTGGTGATTATCTATTTTTCAAAATTAACGTTCAGGTTGCCACTAAGGAGATTGTGAAAGGAGCATGAGGCATAAGGCATAAGAGTGAGAGAGGAGGCGGAGGCAATCTGAGGTATTTCAATCTCTGCCCCCAGTGCTTAATACGAAAAGTAAGAGATAAAACCAAACAAAGTACAAAAGTATCCGATTAAGTGTGTTATTTTGAGCTCTTAATTACATGTTCTAATGTATCAGCATCAATTGCAAAGAAAACAACTGAACCATGATTAGTAATTGCAATGAGAAGTTACAACATATTTATCGACAGACAAATTGATATGTGTGTTGCAACGCAGATCATACTTTCATCGTATAGATGGAAACCTGTGATACAGTGAATATGCACGAGGCAAAAATCATAAACCAAGGATCGAATCACATAAATGAACACGCAAATCATAATAGAAAAAGAAGAAGATATTCATCCCTTCAAAAAGCTGTCTGTTTGCCGCCTTCTACACAATGACAAATATGGTACAGATAGGTAATAATAGCCATGGCAAAACAAGAAGTTGGAGGGACGAACAGGATATATACATCTCAGTTTTGCATCACCTACCTATCTCTCCATTCTACACAGCAGCACAGCAAAACAGACCAAGCCGCTACTAATCGAAGTCTCAGAATCACTCATGACCTGGCCAACCCAGCTCACCAGGTGGAAACCAAAACTTTTTCCTTCTTCTTTTCTATAACCAATTGAAACAAAAGCTTTTCGCCCTGCTCTACTCTGCATTCAACATATTTTATGTTTTAGTACTATGCCTCATCTCTTGGGTTCGCCTTCTCAGTACTGCTCGAGTTGGGCTCGTTCGTCACAGCACCAGCACCATCACCCCCTCCTGATGATACTGCATCACTACTTTGAGAAGGTGCTGCTGCTTCTGAAATATGATGTAGTGTAACTAAGTTAGTATGAAAATGTTTTTGTACAACCATATCAATCATAAGGTCATTATAATGGTATAACCTGTCAAAATAGCACTTCTCACAGTTCGAAAAATGTCATAAACTCAGCAATTTTTTCTGGCTTTACGCACAATCTACCTTTTATATGATACTGAAACATGTAAATAGTTCAATAAACTAAAATAAATAAATTGCAGACCTTCCTGTTCAGATGAGGGAGGTTGCTGTGAATTCCAAGCAGCATTTGCAGATGCAGCCAACTGTTCTTCGGTTACTTTCATAAGTTCCTCGCTGGTGTAAGGCACAGTTGTTTCAGGCTTGACATCTAAAAGCAGAAGCAATAAGGCAGTGTCACAGCATCTTAACATCAAAATGAATTAAGTAGGCTGGTGGAAATCCATCTTTTGAGCGATCTGAGGAAAATATGGCACCATTTTTCTGATATAATTCAGAGCAACCAGCCTTTTAAAAAGCATGGGCCTTAAGCTCGAATCATGGCACAATTCATGTCAGCTTCCAGCTGTTTATAGACGCTTGTTATTCTGTAGTATTCAAACAAAACATATTATGACTAAAACTGTTGTGTTCTACGGTTAGGGAGCGAGAAGGTCTCTCGTCCCAGGGACAAAGATAGAGATATTGTTCTTCCAATTCTTTCTTAATTTATTCCTTATAGGGGCTTATACAGAGGCCTAACGATACAATTTAAGTAACAAACCAAAATCTTCCTAATTTACATGATAAACTTCCTAAAGAAGGAGTTGAAGACCTTATCCCATAACTGGGAGTTACCATGGTGGGGCCATATGCTCTCTTACATAACAAAAAAAAAGGTTTTGAACAAACATAACTTGCCATCAACAACTGCAAGGGATCACTGGATCAGAACAATGCATACAGGGTATTTCTGCTGTAGTGCTGTGTTGACTGACATGCATGATTTTCAAACGTACATGTTCCGAGAAGGGTGCTTTAAACGAACTGGAAATCATTTCATTGTAAGAACTTTTGGAAGGATTGGAATAACTAACCTGGGCTGACAGCAGGTTGTTGGATGTTATTTGTGGTTGGGGGAGGCCTGTAGGTTGTGGATGGTGGATCCTCATCAAGTCCTATTTCTCGTTCAAGAGTGCTCCTGAAATCCCTTGATACATCCTAAGTGCAGAGAATCAGATTACATTACATAGAAGAACCATTAATCAAATTGCAGCAAGTAAATACTGAGCATACCTGTAGCTCTCTAATAGTTGGTTGGAAAGCACGCAAAGTCTTCCCCAAATTCCTGGCTACCTGCAATAAGTAAGCAAGAGTGACATACTAGCCACATTTCCATTTCTCTCCGATTCCTAATGGTTGCAAAAGAGTAACTTATTTTTCAGTAAGCTTATTTTGCTATAAGAGTTACGGTTACATGGTTTGTCTTGAATAAAGTTACAAGTGCAGATGTGCCACCAAATCTTCTGTATAACAGATAGTATGATCATTTAATCAGGGCAGTGGATCGAGGAGGTTAAGAAATTACATGGCCCACAAAGGCGATGTCAGAATTTAGTGAACAATGGTTACACTAAATGAAAGCAGGAGTGCAGGACCCTGGCTTTGCAAACTTTACCTCTGCTAGACCCTTGGGCCCAAAAACCAGCAAAGCAACCACTCCAATGACCAGAGCTTCAGGAGCTCCAACGCCAAACAAAGAAGCGCAAATGCCAATTCTGCGTCTTCTTGTTTTGAGCACTGCATTCGGTACCAAAAAAGAGATCAGCTATGAACCGAATTGGTCCTTGAGGTTGATATTGCGCTCTAAGCAAGAACAATAAATCAATCAAACCCCGGACAGACAAATCCTAGACTAATAGGGTGCCACGGCGCAAGTATATCTGCAAGTAGCTGAATGGAGAGACACCATGATTTGGATTTGACTGCCGGCATCAAAGAAATGTCCCCAGGAGCAGAACCCATCCAAGAAGCAAGCACGGGCTACTAACTCACCGAAGCAAGAAGAGATCAGCCGAATCCCGGAGCCAGTCCAGTGGAGGGGAGCAGGGCGATGGAGGCCGTGGGAGACGAACGCCGGAGCCGCCGGGGGAAGCCGGGCGTGACGGCCGGCTTGCCGGAGAGGTGCCGGAAGGGTGGCATAGCGCACCTGGGACGAGCAGAGGAAGAGGCTGCTCGACATCGGGGCACGGGGGGAGTTTGAGATAGGGTTGCAGGTGCGGCCACATGATCAATTATTTAGGCTCGGCCACTCTTCCAACGCGTGTCCGTCCGTTGGCCATCCGACGGCTGTAAATTTTCCGTTTTTAACTGAAAGACCACACAGTATCTTGCCGGGTCGCTGCATTTTTAAATGGAAACTTGCGAAATGCGAATATTTCGCATTCTGTGACTGGGAGATTATCACCAGCACATGAAGGACACTGCAAACCACAACTTTATTTTCCACCAGGAGAATGCTGGTTGTTGTACATAATCTCACAGTTTGTGAAATACAACTTGCCGGAATTCCATACATGTTCCAATCATCACATCCGCAACAATTGTTACAAAGATATGCACTAAAAGCGTATGCTGAAACCCTTGTCGGTCTTCGTGACATCCATGGTACCAAATTCGTCAATGTCGGAGTCTGAATTGCCATATCTGTGATTACCCCATTCTTCCCCGGAGCTGTCATCGTCATCGCCCCTAGATGCCGGGACTTGTAATCCAGCAATAGGTACGGGTAAGGGTTCTTCGGTGAAGTATGGGTCATTCAGCAAGTCTGAAGCACTGGCCCTCTTTGCTGGGTCATAGAAGAGCAGCCGCTTTATCATGCTAACCTCAGAAGCAGATCTGTTCGGAAGCAATGCTTCCAGGCCCGTGGGCTTCTCAACCTTGTTGAAGAAGATCTTATTGTAATCGGGTAAATTTGAACAGCCAGGAAAGGACTCTTCTGTGATATTGCCCAGAACGCCGATGATTCTACCAATCTGATCGATATCAGATTGGCCTGGGAATATAGGCTCTAAATTGAGAAGCTCGGCCAAAACACATCCTAGTGACCAGAGGTCGATCTCTTGACCATAGTTGGTGGAACCGTATAGGAGCTCAGGAGCTCTAAACCACCGTGTTCCAACACAAGAAGTGAAGGCGCCAGACTCTTCATCCCCCATGTCTTCTTCAGCGTCATATGAATAGGAGGCTCTAAATGGATCGTCGTCGATATCTGCTGTGCTGCAAGTGGCAAAGCAGGAGGTGTTTCCATCCTGAAGGCTCATTCTGTCAACATCTTCATAACTAGACTTGACGCGAAGTTGGTCAATCTCATGTAGGTAGTCAGATGCAGTGAGTGTCTCTGGCTCCTGAGCAGCAGGAATTTCCGGCTCATGAGATGGCTGTTCCTGAAGAATCCTGGCCTGAGGGAGAACAAAGAGCAAAATAACCTCTCAAAATCAGACCAACTGATACAAACAATCGAAAGCAGTACCGAGGTGTAGCATACAGATATACCACAACACGACAAAGCTGCACAACTATATGATAAACACATGCTTTGAGTGTTCATTCGCAAGAAATGACCCTGCCCTTGCCAGAGGATTATTACTACTCGTAAAGCTTTGTAGTCGAAATTGAATAGAAATAAGTATGATATTACAGGACATTATATGATGTGAAGAACTTATTAATATAGAAAGACTAAACCCTACAAAGAGGAAAATGGTAAAAGAAGGACATTTAATGAAAGCTTGGTTCCAGTCAATGACTTTAAAATGATCTTTGTATAAAACACGGATGTTTTTCATATAGAGTTATTGACTACATCAAGGAAAAATCCTGAACTGTGTTTAGACTGCTCTAGTTATCTGATGCAAGTTATGTTGATCATGTATCGACTGAACTGCTGAAACTAAAGATGGTGACCTATAAAGAACAAATTGCTGACTTCCAACACTATAAATCACATCAAACAATACATGAAAAATGATCCAGCCTAAAACAGGGTTTAACAGTCCTAACAAAATACTGAAAGTTTACGATTATGCTACATCTAATGGCTGGAGCGACGCTGCTGTGAAATCATTTACCGTCCTAGAAGGAAGCAAGGTAGTGTGCACTTAAGGCCTTCCACAGCGTTGGGTTTTACCGGTGCCCAAACCGATTTTGAAGCATCGAGCACCGATGCCCTCCGCTGTGGAGGCGGTGCCCCAAATTTTTTTCCAGGAATCGGAGCAGCTAGGTGCTCCGATGCCCAAACTCATCTGCTAATAAAAAAATGGTATTATTCAACTGTCAACTGCGTCGTCGCGCGGTGAGGAAGAATATCTCCCGCGAAGTATGGTGGAGGTTGGCTCGGATCAATTTTCTATCCTGACGTGGGTCCCACTATTTTGTGGGCATCGCACACACACGCTGTGAGACCGGAGCCTAAGTTATTTTTGAGGGCACCGCTGACGAGCTGACAACCTTTTCAGGTTTGAGGCATCGGCCACGCTGTGGACGGCCTAAGTATAGTCACAACATATGGCATCCAAATTGAAAGGTGTGTACGGTGTACAGGTATGCCTCAGCATAACATCAACTTATAAAGCTACAGCATGAGATTGTAGAAGAAAAGACCACTTCAGGCTATATCAAACATTTAAAGTAGAACGTAACACTGGTACTGGTGCAGCACACTGCCGATCAGTTTCCCCATTGACACGATGAACCACCAGCTCTTGAGCTAACTCTAGCATTTGAGGAATTTCTAATTTCCGTAATGAAGCAAGGGCCTCAATGTTCGATAATAGAACTTATTGAAAAAACACTAATAGCTTTTTATGAATCAACTAGATTTGTTTGAACAGCAGATTGTAGACTGTTTGAAAAATCAAAATGCATGCATTAAAGACCGAGGAAGATCAATGAAAGGGATCGTAAGCATTAGATGCACAACCCAAGCTGTACAGCTATACTTCTATGCGTACACACACATCCAAACATGACTCATCAAGTAAGGATGCAGTTTAGGAAATTCACCAACTATGTTTTCCCTACTTACTATCCTAAAGGCGAGAGCACGCCATAGACTAACCCATCATACATATTTATGGATGTAAACAGATGGATTGGATTTTCCTCTACGATATCCTGCACCACATTTTTTTCATCGGATTCGGAGCGGATCAGTTGCGGATTTCGGAAGCGGATATATGTGATCGCGGATTCGGAACGGAAACAGAGCGGATTCAGAGTGGAAACAAAATTAATCGGATTGATATGCACATAAATACATTGTGAAACAGTACAACCAAAAGTAATGTGTTGAATAATCTAGTGACTAACAAAGTTGTACTCCATAGCCTCTATAATGACTATTCAAGTGAGTTGTTGAACGGACGAACTCGACAACTCACTAAATATGCTCTATTAGGTTAGACACTTCGGTAGAAAATCGGATTATTAGAACCATCGGATAATCCTATTTAATTTTCAGATAATCCATATTATGCGCTATTTGACATACATATCCTATACCATATCTTGGTGTCAAGTTTTCGGAATCGGTTATCCTTATCTGTCGAATTCCTTCAAACCGGATATGGATTCTTTAAAACGGTTTCGGAATCGATCGTTTACACCCCTATACATATTGCTAGTTATTTAACGTCAGTGCTGATCAATAAATCTTTCTGTAAGTTTCAAGCTCTAGATGTTCAATTGTTCACGACCCTTGTATCATCAAATCCTTCTGTACGTCTACAGATCGCAAATAAAATGGTTCCTCGCCAGTTATATTCCCACAAAGTTAGAGATCATTAGAACTGTGATGTGGCTGCAGCAGCAGCTCCTATTTCGGTATAAGCACCGAAAGCAAAAAATAAATATACATTTACACAAAATCCAATATTCTGTGCCAATTGAGGAAAGACTATGTGCCAATGTTCATGACCAATCATCCAGTTTCGACATGCTACTAGTGAAACAGAACCGATTCTGTACGCCTAATAGAACACATAAAGAAACTCATTCTTCGAACTGAGAAATAGTTTTATGGATCTTAACCTGACCAAAGTCGGCGACCTTGAGCACACCGCTGTCGGAGATGAGCAGGTTTCCAGGCTTGAGGTCGCGGTGCACGAGGCCAGCGCGGTGGCAGGCGGCGACGCCTTCGATGACCTGCAGCATCCACCGCTTGAGCTGGCCGGAGGGAACGCCGCCCGCGCGCCTGCCGTCGCGGACGACTGCGGCGAGGTCGAGCGGGAGCCACTCGAGGACGAGGACGTCGTCGTCGTGGTCTCCCCCGGGGAAGTGGTCGAGGAGCGCGACTACGTGGGGGGAGGACTCGGATGCGACGGCGAGGAGCGCGTCGGCCTCGCGCTGGGCGCTCACGGCGTCGTGGACCTCCTTGAGGGCGACGGTGGCGCCGTCGGAGCGGCGACGGCCGCGGTAGACGTCGGCGTAGGCGCCGGAGCCGGCGCGGCCGAGGACTTCGTAGCGGGATGTGACGTCCGGGCGGCCGTGGATGCTCCAGCTCCCGCCTCCGCCGCCGCCGCCGCCAATCGCCATCGGGATATGGGGGACTGCTGTGGAGGAGCTTTTTTTTTGTGTTGAGTGGAAAGGTGGAAGAGGAGCGTGCAGGCCGACTGGGTTTGATATGCCGGGCCACGCCGAGCGAAACTGGGAATTGCCAAAAGGGCTCACATAAAAGCCGCTGCTTATTCCCTTCACTCATTTCGTCCATACGTAGAGGCGTAAACGGATATGATAATTTTCACACCGAATCCGTCGCCGAATCCGTTTTAAAGAATCCATATTCAGTTTCAAAGAATCCGACAGATAAAGATATCTGATTCCGAACTGAACACCCGGATACGGTATAGGATATGATATTGGAAATATCTTCCGAATATGAATTATCCGAAAATTAATTAGGATTATCCGATGGTTATAATCCAAATAATCCGATTTTCTACCGAAATGTCTAAACTAATAGAGCACAACTTGTAGTTTATTTTTAGTTTTGTGGGTTGATGATGTACATTGTGCGTACCGATCTGATTAATTTTATTTCCGCCCCGAATCCGCTCCGTTTCCATTCCGAATCCGTGATCATTTATATCCGTCACCGAATCCGCAACCGTTCATTATCCTATCCGATCCGAATCCGAGAAAACAAATGTGGTAAACGATATGGTAGAGTCAAATTCTGATCTGATCCGATCCGTTTACATCCCTATCCATATGTACTCACTCCGTTCGGTGAACTCGAAAAAAAACTCGTTCTGTTCGGATTTAGTTTAGATTATGTTTCCAAAATTTATTCAGAATAAGACTACATCTTTGGTGGGTCCTACCTCGATAATTAAGAGGGAAGAGAGTCCACGCACCATGCATGCACCAGTTTGTTTTTTCCCATACATGGATTACATTAATTAAGCTTGATTTAACCACTAGATGCTTTGTTTATGAGTAATGCTACACTTACGGACAGTTTTCTACAAAAATCAACTTACCGACTCACGTGGAGCAAAGGCACAGGGTGTGCAGCCCAGAAATCACGGAGGGTGGGATGGATTTAACCAATCATAGCAGGTGGATTCAGTCCTTTAGTCTTGTCCGTAGGTTTAGGATTTCCGTTTGTTTACTGTGAGCTCATACTAATAAAGGCTAGCCCAATTTATCTGCTACACGTTGTTTTCTGTACGATTTGCATACAACACGTAGTAGCACAAGCATTTCTCATGCATCGATGGCCTTGGTGGTCCCAGCGCAAGAGGAATTAAGCGAATATGATTAACCCACGTTAGAGTCGTATGGAAATCGGACAAAAAATATCGGACGCAAAGCGCTTCCGTTTATCTGAATTTACCAAGATGTAGACTAAATCCGAATGAGATTTGCTTCTTCGATCTTGTGAGTGCTCGATCGACAAGTAAAAAAAAGGGCAGGAAGACCGCTGCAACCACCGCCGGCCAAACCACTCACACCCCGCCCGTGGCCGGCGGCGCTACTGCGGCCGCGCCGCCGCCCCCTCCACATCAAATCACGGCTCAAAAGTGGGAGCGAACGAGCGCTCAATCGCTCGAATAAAGCAGTTTCAGATAATTAAATATTTAAAACATATTATAATTTGAGCAGTCGGTAAATAACCCCGCGCCGATCAACAAGAGATATGTGGGTATTAAATAGATCTATTTTATATCATGGGCAAATGTGTGAAGAATGTTTAGCATAACTTGTGTGTAGATCATTGTGTGGCTCAGTGGAGTGAATCTGGTGATGTGTAAATTGGTACAGTAAGTTGCACAACCGTGGAATTAATCAGGTGGTGTGCACTATGGTCGAGATCTAAGTCAAATCCAGGTACGTGTCGCTAACTAACTCTAAAGTGCAAGCCTCAGGTTATGTAGCACATCATACTGAATTAATATCACAAGTACCTCGCCCTCATGAATTGCAAAATCAGGACGTACCTGTGTATCAGTACAGTGAGGCGACATGATATCATGCGTGGCAGCAGTTAATTTATAACGTAAGTACTGTCTTTCTATTTCGTGATTGCGTAAGTACTTTTTTTTTAATTGTACGTAGTTGTATTCAGTCTCTTCCAGCACATCCACGTGTCACTCTTAAACACTCTGGAAAGAAAATATGTGCATCGTGGGAATGTGAACATGCAAAATCGCCGACATATAGGCATGTCTCGCGAAGAAAAAATTCAATACGAAGTATTCTGAAAAATCCAGAAGAGCACAATCTTGGACATTTGACATATACTAAAAAATGTGAAAAGAATCCTAAAAGTATAGCATGATTACTTATGCCCGTGTGCAACATATCAATGCGAAATATTATGTATTTTTCTCTATGTAAAAATGATAAATTTCTGGATCTGAAATATGAACAGTAGAAAATTCGAATTTTTTAAATTTTGTTAAAATATGTCATTTTTGCGTAGGCCGGAATACAAACTATTTCTGGTTGAAAATATGCAGAACCGTAGAATACATCGTTGTCAACATGTATTTTTTTATCAGAATCTTATGAAAGTTAAAACATGGATTTATTTTTTTTCAGAAAAAAGGCTCCATGGAGCCCGTGCTCCGAAAACACTTTCCGCAAACTATCGAACACCACAATATTTGTACCCGGTGATCAGTGGCGGACCCAGGAATTTGTCGAAGGCTGGCGCACGCAGTGCAACTAATTTTTTGTTCGGACAAATGTAGGATATATGGAGCAAATATTGTTTTAAATAGTAGTTTTAATGCGGAAACACAAATATTACATTACATGCTCACAAACATTCCAATGTTCACAAGTTCGCAACACATTCAAATGCTCATATGCGTTAAAATAGATATGATAGGAATTAACAAGAACTTCCAAAAGACTAATGGAACCTCATGGTCGATGTCAAATGTTGAAATGCCCAAATCCACCGACAAAGAGACTCTACTAGATTAAAAGAGATGGGTTAGTAAATCACATGAATATGCCTTCAAATATATTCATCTTGATTCATGAGAAAAAGAAATATACCGATATAGTAACAATGATATGCTAGTTAGCCCTAGGCTTACGAGGTAAATGTTTCCTCTTCTTCCTCATAGCCAGAAACCGTTGAGCGATAACACCATCCTCAAGTTGTTTAAATAGCTCCCGCTCTGTCGTGGTGGTATCACGGCAGATGCCATAGGATGGCTTAAGTTGGGGCCGATGGACGCTGGTGGAACCGGGGAGGGATAGCGCGCTAAGGAGCGCACACGGAAGACACACAAGCACACACGATCTACCCAGGTTCAGGGCCCTCGTGAGGAGGTAAAACCCCTACTCCTGCCTGTCTGTCTCAATATACCGGGATCTCAAGAATACAAAGGTGCTCCTCGAGCTGTATGTTCTATGCTATGGCGATGCACTAAGGAAGAAGAAGGAAGCTACGGGGGAAAATGTCTCTCTGCCCGTCGTCGTTTTTCTTCACGCAGGAGGGCCTGGGGCACCTTATATACTGGTACCCCGGGTCACAGGAGTGGTGTCGTACCGGCACTGTAGCCACGCACGTCTGCATCAGCCGCTTGGTCTTGATTGTGTCCTCTGCCACGGACAGGACGTGGCCTGCCCATACCTCGCACTCTGTTCCCACGTACGCCCGTGGTCAGCGGTAGGTGTGACCGGTCACCTCGTACCCGCACCATACCGCCTGCCATGCTCCCGTGTCAGGCGGGATGTGACCTTTGCATTGACTTCCAACCGGCATAAGGCGCCTCTTCTCTTTAACCCGGCATGGGTATGCCGGACTCCCCTTCCTTATTTATCCTCCCCTGCACATAAGAGAAGACACAAGGATACCGACATTCGTATGTCGGTCAGTATATGTCGGTTTGTACCAGCA
The DNA here is from genome assembly GCA_947311845.1 of Poa pratensis. Lineage (NCBI taxonomy): Eukaryota > Viridiplantae > Streptophyta > Magnoliopsida > Poales > Poaceae > Poa > Poa pratensis. Next base: position 29,310,239 of record CAMZMU010000080.1, on the reverse strand, counting down.
TCATATCCCGGCCCCTTCTGGGCCTGGTTATGTCGGTCAGCATATGTCGGTTTCATATGTCGGTCAGCACCAACATCATATCCCGGCCCCTTCTGGGCCTGGGTATGTCGGTCAGCATATGCCGGTTTGCACCAGCATCATATCCCGGCCCCTTCTGGGCCTGGTTATCTCGGTTTCACTGTACCTCGGTCAACTCTTGGACATAACTTATACCATATCTTGACCCTACCCCCGGGTAGCCCCCGACATTAGTCCCCGTAGCTGGTGCGGTCCTGCAGACTCGGATGAAGGGCCACACCAGGTTTACACAACCAAACCAACTTGGCCAATTATCCGACATATTTATGTCGGTCCAACTCAAACATCAGGAACCAAACCTCCAACCACTTTCGACATCTGCCCTTATGTCGGTTTCTCCGACACAAGAAGATTTCCTCGATCTTTTCAAAGATCATGCCATTGCACGTGGCAGCAAAACGTTGCGCGTCACCTAGGTTCCGGTGCGCGGACAGACATGCCCCTGCGCGCATGCCACCCACGTCACGCGAGCCCCACGGGCAGTCACGTCTCCTGCGCACTTGAGTGCTTTGACCGCAGCGCGGCTCCTCGATTCTCGCGCCAATAACTGCGCCACTAACACGCCCTGGGCGGTTTCCACTTTGCGGCCCATCATGTGGCCGAACGTGCGGCCGTTTTCACCGCAAACCGCGCAGATCGTGCGCAGTTAATCCGCGCGGCGGTTACGGGGATCGTGCGCGGTAATTTTGCTAACCGCACACATCCCACGCCCACAAATAGGGGAGCAGGGGCAACCCTCATCTTCTTTCTTCCACCTCTCTCTTCTTCCTCTTTCTCGCCGCCACCGCGCAGAGCACTCCGCCACCGCACGACGCCGGACCCTGCGAGCCGTCTCCGACCGGAGTTTCTTCACGCCGCCGCCGAGCAAAGCTCTCCGCCGGCGCGTCCTGCGTTCACTAGTAGGAAACTGCCTTTCTGTGGATCCCTTTTTTGTGGCGCACGAAATGGCCATGCGCCACAGAAATAATTTCTGTGGCGCATTGTTTTGCATGCGCCACAGAAATGTGAAATTCTGTGGCGCACGAAAACCACATGCGCCACAGAAATGCGACTTTCTGTGGTGCATCTAGTCACATGCGCCACAGAATCTGACATTTCTGTGGCGCATCTAGCGAGATGTAGCCAGATGCGCCACAGAAAGTCGCATTTCTGTGACGCATGTGGTTGGATGCGCCACAGATAGCAATTAAAAAAACGCAAATTTCCAGATCCAGATCTGGTTTCTCTCACCTAGTCAAACCCATCCACGCCGCCACACACCTACCACGCACCCTTTTCTCTGCCTTTTCTTTTTCACTCTGCCTTTTCTTCTCTGTGCACGACGCCCTCCGCTCGGCCGGCGCCGCCGGCCGGCCGGCCCCCCTCGCCTCTCCTCGACGCCCTCCCGAGACGCACCTCCACCCACCCTAGGCGCCGCACAAATCCTGCGGCCCAGCTCAAGCTCTTCGTCGCGAGGACCGCCGGGGAGGTCGTGATGCCCCTGGACCTGGGCCTCGACCTCAAGCTCTTCGTCGCGAGGACCGCCGGCCGCCTCGCCGCGGCCAAGGAGCCGCCCGCCGTCGACGCCTACATCAGGGGCCTCGAAGAGGAGCGCCGCAAGATCGAGGTCTTCCGCCGTGAGCTCCCCTTCTTCCCGTACGGCGATTGATTCTCCGATCCCTTCTATTCTCCAATCGCCAGAACTGACTCGAATTTCTCTCTCCTTCTCCGCCAGATCGCCGCCATGATGACGCTGTCCGCGGGCGTGCTCCTGAAGCTGCTGGACGGGATGAAGACGGGCGCTGCCAAGCCCGTGGGCGAGCACCGCACCGCCGTGCTGCAGGTGACCGACATCGTGCCGACGGACATGGACGAGAAGGACCTGTTCCCGAGGCACGGCCAGTTCTACGTCAAGGTGTCCGACTCCTCCCACTCCATCTACGCCACGCTCCCACCGGCGCAAGGACATGGACGCGCAGCTCCGGGCCTGACGCCGACGACCGCGGTGGCTGCGGTGGCAGCCATTTTTTTTTAAACCCGAAAAACACATTCTGTGGCGCATGGTTGTGATGTGCGCCACAAAATTCTGGATTTTCTGTGGCGCACAGGCCGGTGCGCCACAGAATTTAGACTTTTGTGGCGTGATGTCTGTGGCGCACCCACCATGCGCCACAGAAAGGCACAGTGGGTGCGCCACAGAAAGCCTTTTCCCTACTAGTGGTTCCTCGCCTCGCGCCGCCGCCGTTCCTCCGGTAAGCTGCTCGCCCGTAGCATCTCCCGCGACTAGCACTTAGTTCTTCCGCAGGTTTCCTTTAGCTCTTCTCCGTAGATCTTCTTTTTGGTTTCTTGTTCATAGATTCTTGTTTGTCTTTGTTGCTTCTTTTCCTCCACCGTGTAAACATTGAGAGATGCTCACCGCCGGTGAATCTTTGCTTCTGTGCAGATTTCCGCCGTCGGCACGGGTGCGCGATTTTCATTTCCTCATCGCGCCGCCGCGATGTCTTCTAGCAACACCGCGGATCCCGCCGACGCCGCCGTCGAGGAGGGTGAGCGCGCCGGGTGGGAAGGCTCCGACGTCTCCCAAGAAGAAATTGAATGGCTGATCTGAACTCGGCGTATCCCGAAAGAGGTGATATGCCGGCCCCCTGGCAAAGAGGCTGAGCCGAATTTGGAACCCGGCGAGCGCGTGGTCTTCGTCACGCACTTTGAGCGCGGCTTTGGCCTCCCGGCGAGCCCGTTCTTCCGAGGCTTCTTAGATCGATTTCATCTTCAACCCCATCACCTTCCAGCCAACGCTATCACCACTCTCTCGGCATATGTCTCCTTCTCTGAGGGATATCTCGGTCTTTGGCCCACCGTTGAACTTTGGGCCAAGTATTTCCAACTCCGGAAGCAGAGTGTTCCGGATCCGGAAAACAAGAACTTCCCCAAGGAGATGACCCCGTGCGGAGCCGCTACAATTATACCTCGGAAAGCCTCCATCTTTCCTCGGATTCAAGGCCTGGAGTCATGCCAGAAGTGGCAGCGCACGTTCTTCTACGTGAAGAACCCGGACAATGCCGATCTCTTGAACCTGCCGACATTCAGTCTCGGTGCCCCCACGGAGCAGTTTAATTGGCAGTTCAACCCAAAGGAGACAAATCTCGAGATCAACCAGATTCACAAGATCGTCAATCAGCTCCAGGGGGAAGGGCTGACAGGCGATGACCTCTTGAGAACCTTCATTAGCCGCCGAGTCTCCCCCCTCCAAAACCGAGTTCACAAGATCTGCCACATGAGTGGCCAATACGACCCTACTCGGGTCAGCACTCATGAGCTGAGAAAGGCCGCAGTCCGGAAACGCGTCAAGTCAATCGCCAGGACGCGGATGACAGAGGAATGGGAATGGGGTAAAGAACCCCATGATAGAACTCAGCTTCCGGAGCAAGTAAGTAATTTGCAAGTTAGACCGACATATTTTGCCTGCCGAGACACTTCTTATGTCGGCACCATATTTGGCTCCTAGAATAACCCGGTTTTATTGCGTCTGATTTGCAGAGATTTGCTCGGCAAAAGACTGAAGACGGAGTGAATCCCTCCGCCAAATGGGGCCAAGATCTACCTGCCCCGGCCGTCACCGAAGTTGAAGACCCGGACGATGAGGATCATATGCCGATTCCGGCTGCTGGCGCCCCTGCCTCGGGTAAGCCTCAAGCCCGAGACTCAATCAGAGATTGGTCAGATGACGATGACGATGATTGTCAAATTTTAGAGGCACTTGATGTTCGTCCCATCGCATTTGCTTACCCACTGCCCTCGGCACCAGCTGCCCAGGACGTCCAGGTTCCGAGTTCACGCCCTGCTACCACGGGCAACCGAGGCGGATCTCGCAAACGTGCAGTGACCGGTACCTCGGATACCGGGACCTCAACAGCCCCAGACCCTGCAGCGAAGAAACCGAAGCTGCAGAAGAAATCGGGACATAAGCCACGGGGCAAGAAGGGGCCGCCAGTTACAGAAGGGTAAGATATCCTTTGCCGATATAAGCTCGTTTCCCTTTCTTCCTTTAACTGAGATAATATTACCCCGAGGTAACATCTTTTCCTGTCTCGATGCAGTGCCGCCCTTGAGGTCAGTCAGAGTGCATCCTCCGTGCGCTCACTTATTCCGCCGCCAGCGGTATCTCGGTCAACCGACACCGGAGTACACACAACTCCAGCCGACATACCACCGCCGCTGCTGATGCCGCACCTGGAGGAGGCCAACACGCCTCAGAAACCGAGGTCATGGATTCGGTTGCCTTTAATACTGATACCTCGGCCCTTGACCGAGATGCTGATGTCGGTGCCCACATCATGGACTCCGCGACAGAGCGGACCGAAACTCCGATAGCACCGGATCAGCAGCAACAACCACAACAACAACAGCAGCAGCCACAGCCACAACAGCAGCAGCAACAGCAGCCACAGCAGCAACAGCCACCGCAGCAGCCACAGCTACCCCCGACATCTTCCGCACCGGCCTCCCGGAAACAAGCACCACCGCCAAAGCCGACATAGCCACGACAACTGGCCACCGGGAAAGTGCCGGTCAATCCGGATAAACAACTGGCGCTGTCTCCGACCCAAGCTCTAGCTGCATCCGTCTCCAGAGTCGTCACAGCTGCTGGCTGGGAGTTTCCCCGGCTGCGAACTCAAAGTGGTGTCAGCCTGGGCTCGCTGGAGCATTATAACATGGACTGGAATGCTGCCGATACCAGCGAGGTTTCTTCCCAGAACCCGGCGTCCCGGCATCCAGCTGGCCCAAGCGAGCTTGCACAGTCCATGCACACGCTGCAGGTTGCGGTCCTTAAAGCTAGCAAGATTGCCGAGGTGAACCTTCCTCGGCTTAGCTATTTTTTCTTTTATAATAGATAATAGATATATATTATCCCCAGTCCCCGAGATTCGGGTCGAGTGGTTGATGCTCGCCGAGTAAAGATCACTCGGCGTGAATCTTCAAAAATTCCGACATCCAGTCCCCGAGATTCAGGTCGAGTTTACTCGGCTGAATCTTTAAAAATTCCGATATCCAGTCCCCGAGATTCATGTCGAGTTTACTCGGCGTGAATCTTTAAAATAACACTAACACTTTCCCTTTTTTCAGGAATGCACCAATACTCGGACCAAGGTGTTCCACAAGCTGCTCTTGGAGCACAAGAAGCTCAAGAACTCCTACAAGCAGTTGCAGGAGGGGTTGAAGAACCAGACGACGCGCACAACGTTGCGCTCCAGAAGGAAAGAGATGAAGTATCTCGGCTCCAGAAGGAGCTTGAACGGGTTCAGAATCAGAAGTCCGAGATGGAGAAAGCTGCCCCGTGGAGAAGAAACAGCATGAAGAAGATGCTCTGAAGCAAAGGAGCTCCTTGAGCAGACCGAGGTCCGCGCCACCTCGGCTCAACAAGAACTGGATGCCCTCAAGGCTAAATGCAACAGCTGGTTGGCCGAGCTCACCCGGATCAACAGCGAGATGGACAGTAAGTTTCCTTTATCCTTTCTTTTCATTTCCTTTGCTTCTACCGACATTAGATATATGCCGGTATATATGACTTAACTCGGTGATAGCTTTTCTTTCTTCAGAACACTTCTCCCATTCCAAGGACGCTGCAACAAATTACCCGCAAGGCACGAGAAAAAAGAGCAGAATCTGGCCCGATCTCGGAGGAATGGGACATTGAAGATCATCTGACGGCTCTGGATGCTCGCATATCTCCTCTGAGGTGCATTGGTACTGAGCTCCTTGAAGCTGGTATCCGGGTTTACCGGATTCTATGGCCAGAGTCCGCGACTCCAGCTACCATCGCCGAGTTATCCAAGTGCCTGCTGGCCGCCGAGACAAGGCTCCGAGAGTGGAGATCTTCCTCAGCTCGTGCCGGTGCAGATCAAGCTCTGACCTTTGTGCTTTCTTGGTACGAGGCAATCGACCTTAATGCACTGAAATCCCTGCGCTCCGACTCGAAATGGACGTCGGATCCAACACTGATCCAGAGCCGCAAGGAAGCAGCCTCCTTCATGGCCAGCTATGCTCAAACCCAATCTCTCATTCCTGGTCCAGTCTACTCCGACGACGAAGAAGATGACGTCGAAGAGGAAGAGGATGATGACGAGGAAGAGGAAGTTGACGAGGAGATCGAGGCTGACACTCCCAATACTGCCACTGCCGCAGCAGCCGACACTGCCAAGCCGACAGCAGCCGACACATCTTCGGAAGCAGCATCCGACATCACCGGCAACCCGGCAACCACCACGACGGTCGATCCTGCGACCGAGATTGCTCCTGCGACTCGCACTGCTCCTACTGACCCGAGCTCCTCCACCGCAGCTGTTTGAACTTATCACAAGTTGAACTGTTAAATCCCCGGGATGCCGGGTGCAGATGTATATATACTCTTAAGTTTTTATCAGTGCTACTTTAACTTGCTAGCTTCAACGAGACTGGCTTAATGCCGGATCACTTTGCACCAAGTCCCCGAGTTTACTTTCTTGTTTACTATACTTAGTAATCTTTGCTCTTGTCTACCATTTTGGCGTTCGACAGTCGAGTCACAAGATCAAATTTATAGCATACAGTACTCATAAATTTTGAGATAAGGTTTAGAGTCATCCGACACAAAGAAAAGGAATAAAATACAGGGTTAGTAAACAACATATACCGAATCATTTTTGGACCGAGTCCCCGAGTCTGTTTTCATGTTTACTATATTCCATAACCTCTGCTCTTGACTGCCATTTTGGCGTTCGTCAGTCGAGTCACAAGATCACAACAAGATAGCATACACTACTTGAACTTTGAGACAAGGTTTAAAACCATTCGGCATAGGAACAACACAGATAAAACAGAGATAAAACACATGCATATAGACAAGGCAGTCCCCGAGATTCTTTTCGGAGTGCCAACATTTCATTCAAAGGAAACCGAGATACATACATTGCGCCCTTAAGAGTAAAAGGGACGGAGCAGAGCCACATTCCAGGGTCGTTTGGTTTCCTCTCCGGATTTGTCCATCCTGTCCTTCCTTGGTTTCTGTGCATCTATAAGATAGTATGCATCATTGTGCAGAGCCTTGCTCACAATGAACGGTCCCTCCCATGGAGGTGATAACTTGTGCATGCCGGCTTTGCGCTGCACTAGCCTAAGCACCAAATCTCCTTCTCGGAATACACGAGGATTTATCTTCCGGCTATGATAGCGTCGGAGATTTTGCTGATATATTGCTGACCGAGATAAGGCCAGTTCTCGTGCTTCTTCGAGCAGATCGACATCATTTTCCCGAGCTTCTTTTGCCTCGGCTTCTGTGTACAGTGTAACTCTTGGCGAGTCATACTGTATGTCGGCCGGCAGGACCGCTTCTGCTCCATAGACCAGAAAAAATGGCGTATAGCCCGTTGATCGATTCGGTGTGGTCCTGAGACCCCACAGTACTGCCGGTATCTCCTCTATCCAACAACCCGGAGTTCGCAGCAGTGGTTCAATCAACCGGGCTTTGATGCCGGCTAACACCAATGCATTTGCTCTTTCCACTTGCCCATTGGCCTCCGGATGCGCGACCGATGCTAGGTCAAGTCGGATTCTCTTTTCCGCACAGAACCGAGCAAATTCTCCTACAGCAAAGTTTGTGCCATTATCCGAGATAATGCTGTGTGGGTAACCATATCTCAAAATGATGTCTTTCAAGAAAGATACAGCCGTGTGGCCGTCACACTTCCTGATTGGCTTCACCTCGATCCACTTGGTGAACTTGTCCACCATCACCAGCATATGAGTCATGTTACCTCGGGCCGGTTTGAATTCCCCCACCATATCCAGACACCAAACAGCAAAAGGCCAAGTGATGGGAATTGTCTTGAGTGCTGAAGCTGGCATGTGGATCTTGTGAGCAAATCTCTGACATCCCTCGCACTTCCTGACGATATCTTCTGCCTGTTGCAAAGCAGTGGGCCAGTAAAACCCATGTCGGAATGCCTTAGCAACCAAGGCTCTTGAGCAAGCATGATGACCACATTCTCCTTGATGAATTTCCAGGAGCATCTCTTGCCCTTCCTCCGGTTCAACACAACGTTGTAGCACTGTGGTTGCGCTTCTCTTATACAACTCTCTGTTGATGATGGTGTATGCTTTGGATCTTCTTTGCACTCGCCTGGCCTCGGCTTCATCATCTGGTGACTCCCATCTATCATATACGACATTATAGGCTGTGCCCATCCTGGCACAGGACGTACAGGAAAGATCGGTTCATCCACCTCCATTGGTTCAACCGACATTGCCTCCTCTGACATCAATTGGTCAGTCCCCGGGTTCTGCCAAGCAGTCCCCGGGTTCTCCCAAATGCACCCGACATCGATGTCCATGGGAACAGCATCATATTCCGGTTTCGCCGGGATAAAGATTGACTCGGACTCGGGCGACGGTTTGATTGATGGCTTCCTGAGATGCTCCAAGGATATGCCGGGTGGGATTGGATCCCGAGATGAACCTAGCTTGGACAGTACATCGGCGGCTTCATTTTCCCCGAGGTATATGCTTGAACTCGCAACCTTCAAAGAACCCCGAGATCTTCTGGACATGAAACCGATATAACGCCATGTTGGCGTCTAAAGCATCCCAATTTCCCGAGGTTGCTGCACCACCAGATCCGAGTCTCCGAAGCATTCTATCCGGCGAATACCAATTTCCTTGGCCACGTTGAGCCCATGAACAAGTGCCTCATACTCGGCCACATTGTTAGATGCCGCAAAATGAATCTGCAACACATATCTCAGTTGATCCTGCTTTGGCGAGGTAAGGACTACCCCGGCACCTAAACCAATTTTTGTCTTGGAGCCGTCAAAGTGCATTCTCCAGTAATTGGAGTCAGGCAATGGTGGCTCATATTGCATCTCGGCCCAATCCACGAAGAAATCAGGCAGTGCCTGAGATTTGATGGCATCTCTTCTTTCATAATGTGGCGTATAAGGAGCCAGCTCAATGGCCCATTTGGCTACTCGGCCGCTTGCATCTTTGTTACCAATGATTTCCGAGATAGGAGCTTCACACACCACTGTGATTGGATGCTCTTGAAAGTAATGTTTCAATTTCTTGACCGCCATATAGACGCCATATGTCATTTTCTGGTAGTGAGGATAATTTTGCTTGGACAACGAGATCACCTCGCTCAGATAATATACCGGCCTCTGCACGGTTTTGCCATCTTCTTCTCGCTCCACTACCACTACGACACTCACAACTCGGTTTGTGGCTGCAATGTAGAGCAACATCGGCTCTTTGGGTAATGGTGAGGCCAATATCGGCGCAGTTGCCAACATCTTTTTTAGCTCAGTGAACGCCGCATCCGCTTGCGGGGTCCACACAAATTTGTTACTTTTCTTCATTAGTTGGTATAAAGGCAATGCCTTTTCTCCCAACCTACTAACAAACCGACTTAAGGATGCCAAGCAACCAGTGAACTTTTGCACATCCTTGAGATTTTCGGCAACCTCATGCTCTCAATAGCACGGATCTTTGTCGGATTTGCCTCGATACCTCGGCTTGACACGAGGAAACCGAGTAACTTGCCTGCCGGCACACCAAATGTACATTTGTCCGGGTTAAGTTTTATCCGGAATCTCCTTAGATTCGCGAATGTTTCTCTGAGATCATCAATCAGAGTGGATTTCTCCTTAGTTTTGATGACGATGTCATCGACATATACCTGCACATTTTTGCCTATTTGATCATGCAAGCATTTTTGCATACATCTTTGGTAAGTAGCACCAGCATTTCTCAAACCAAATGTCATGACACGATAGCAATAAGCCCCGTACGGGGTAATAAAAGCAGTTTTCATTTGATCAGCAGGGTTCAGCGGTATCTGGTGAAAACCAGAATATGCATCCAAAAGGATAACAGCTCACACCCGGCTGTGGAATCGATCACTTGATCAATCCGAGGCAGCGGGAATGGATCCTTAGGACATGCCTTGTTCAAGTTTGTGAAATCAATACACATGCGCCACACAATGGCCACGTTCGGGTCATCCTTTTTCTTTTCCACCAGGACCGGGTTAGACAACCAGTCCGGGTGCAGCACTTCCATGATGAAACCAGATGCAAGTAATCTGGCCAGTTCATCGCCTATCACCTTTCTCCTCATCCGAGAGACGTCGCATAGGTTGCTTCACGGGTTTCATATCCGGTCTGACGAACAATGAGTGCTCAGCCAACTCCCTCGGAACACCTGGCAGGTCCTGATTTGACCATGCAAAGATATCCCGATTCTCACGGAGGAAGTGACTGAGCTCGCCTTCCTATTTCTCGGTCAACCCGGTACCAATGATGACGTTGCGTTCTGGGAACGCCGGGTCGACGTTGATCTTCTTCGTCTCCTTCGGCACCTGGAATGCCGCACTCTGCTCCGGGTTAGTCATACCCGGCATACCGAGTTGTGCGGACTGGGCCAGCGCCACCACTTCATGGATCCTCTTCTTCTCCGCAGCAATGATTAATGACTCGTCCAGACAAGAGCCAGCCGAGGCGCACTCCAAGGAACGCTTATAGTCACCTGAGATGGTGATGATGCCATTACACTAGTACAGAACGACACATCGGAAACGGGCCAAAAACCCCTTCGGCAACGGAGAAAGGGTCCGTGTCCACGACCCTGTCACTGATGTGAAGGCCTTCATCGGTAACGGAGGCAAAAAACCGTCACCGATGAGGCATAAGTTGGCTACGGTTGCGGATCCATCTCCGTTTCCGATGTATCAGTGCATCAGTAACGGAGATTCTATTTTACTCGTTTGCATTGAGGTTCTTTCAGAAGCCTACAGGAGCAATTCGGTTGCCAAATTACATTCAAAATCTCACAGCAGAAGCACAAAGTTGCTAACAAATCCATTCATAACGTATATAAGAATTGTCATCATTACATAGCATCAAAAGATGAGTTACACATGCCTCGCTAATCCTATCATTCTCATGCCTCCCTAAACTTAACTTTTATGACACTCCACTCTTCTCCAGCTCCACCTTCTTCCTCAGTTCCGAAGCGCCAAAAACGGAATTCGACCTAGCAAAAGACTCGAGTAGCGGTTTCATGCTTCTCCAAATCACATCTGCAGCCAAATTGCTACACACATACACAAAATAGATGGAGAAACTAAAGACAAGAAACCACACCGAGCTCGCAAGCCTCCTTAGCAAATTAATCTTGCCAAATTCTTCGTAGCGAGGCTTGCTCCATCTTGGACGGTGTCGCCGAAATATAATAACGTCACCGCTGTGACATTTCGGCCACACTGTCCAAGACACTCTTAATTAAAAAAGTGTTTTGAACAGTGCAGCGAAACGTCACAACAGCGACGGTTCACGGATATGATCCCACTTTGTATTTAGCTCTTTTAAAGCTTGTTTGGATCTGCATGGCGCTTCTGCATATAAAATACATGGATGTCTAGTTAGAAAAGAGCCAAATATGATGCTACATGACATAAATACAATTTAAGATGAAAACAGTTTACACCTTAAGCGCCTATATCCGTGTGCTTGCTATCCGATCGAAACGATTTGGAGGCAGAACTTGAAGGTGATGTTACCTTCAATTGCCTCACCATTTTTATGCATTGTCGCCGAAATATACTATTACTTCATACACTATCTACACAAAACCATAACGAGGATTAGCACATTGACAAAGCGTTGAAATTAATCTATTAGACTTCAAATACTAAAAACAAACACAACACAATACTAGACTTCAAATACTAGACAAGTTGAAGGTAATGTATTCATCATCGGCAGTACTAAAAACAAACACAACACAATACTAGACTTCAAATACTAGACAAGTTTTATATGCTACTTTAAAAAAAATGTAAGATCTAGTGTTGAGGGGTGTATTCATCATCGGCAGTACTACAATACTAGACAGAACACAATACTACAATACTAGACAGTACTACAATACTAATTTAGTAGATGCTACTTTAAATAAAATGTAAGATCTAGTGTCGAGGGGTGTGTTCATCATCGGCACTAGACAGAACACAATACTAGACTTCAAATACTAGACAAGTTTTCTGTGCTACTTTAAACAAAATGTAAGATCTAGTCGGCTACATACCCGGGGAAGATGCACGGCAATAGACCAGTAGATCCGCGTCGGCGACATACTCGGGGAAGATGCCTGGCGGCTCGCCGACGAGCCGCTGGGGGGGATGCGCGGCGGCTCACGACGCGCCGCTGGGGGGGATGCGCCGCGGCTCATGACGTGCCGCTGGGGGAAGATGCGCCGACGCGCCGCTGGGGGAAGATGCGCCGACGCGCCGCTGGGGGAAGATGCACGGCGGCGATGCCGGCCGGACGCGCCGCTCAGATCTGCGAGATAAGGGTTAGGTCTGGAGCCGCCGCCACACTATGACTGTGGAGTGAGAGTGAGAGCGAGAGCGTTAGGGTTGCCGCAGTGGCACATTTATAGCATATAATAACATCGCAAACAGAGGCGATAAACAACCGTTTCCTCTAATTTCTTCACTGACACACTGGGCCTACTTACAAAGGATCGATAGAGTAATTGAACTAACTATCTACTCTACTTGTTCTGCTTACGCCTGCCTCCGCGCCATTGTCATCCGCGGCGCGGCGTCGCTTCTTGCCGGTTGCCTTTTCCTCAGGCGCCTCCTCCGACGCCTCCTCGTCGTCGTCGTCATCGGCGTCGTATTCTTCCTGGCTAGAATAATACGGCTCCGGCGGGTCCTCCGGCTCCTCTTCCTCCGGCGACTCGTCCTCTTCGGAGTCGTCTTCTCCTTCGCGTGAAGACGGCGGGTCCGAGTCGTCGGAGTCGTCTTCTACAGAGCGTGAAGATGGCGGGTCCGAGTCGTCGGGGTCCGAGTCCGGCGGCCCGTCTTGATCCCACCATGGAACTTCACCGCGGTCTTCCGCGCTCGCGTCGTCGCTCGGGACTTCCTCGTTCTGCCACCAGGGTTCCGCGATGGCGGTTGTGCTAGTGTGGTAGATAATGTGGAAGAGAACGAAGGGGAGAATGCGGGACCTGCCTGGCTTCGCGCGGTTCCAGTCACATTTTATTAGCGTCGATTAGGCGGTTCCAATCCCTCGTGAATTAAGCCGCATTGAACAGGCGCGCTTCCAGATTGCAACTGCAATTTCCCAAGCACATCGCAAACGGATATACATAAACAATCGTAGCCATAGAGATACATATTGGAAACGGAGACAAATTTATGACCGTTGCCAATACTTTTGGTAACGGAGATATAAAATTTTCCGTAACCAATGTTGACGGACCAGCCTCTGCCAGGCCTCGTCCGCAACGCTAAAATCGCGATTCTCTGTCGCCTAACACCTGCCGTTTCCATAGAGGGGTATCCGATGTGTCGTTCTGTACTAGTGTTAGGACCCGACAGCTTCATCTTGAGGTAAGCCACATGGGTAGATATCATGAACTTGGCCAGCGCTGGTCTACCGAGCAAAGCATGGTATGGACTTTCGAGGTCCACCACCTCGAATTGGATGCTCTCAGTTCTGCAGTTGTCCTTGGTGCCGAATAACACATCAACCCAAATTTTGCCCATAGGTGCACATGAGACACCAGGCACTATACCATGAAAGGTTGTATGACTCGGCTGCAACATGTTTGCCGAGATGCCCATCTTCACCATGGTGTCTCGGTACATGATGTTGATGCTGCTCCCATTGTCAATGAGAACTTGGGTGAACCTGACATTGATGGTGGGCCCGATGAATGTCGGATCCACCACTAGAGCGTAACCTCCCGGGCTAGGCATGATCCGGGGATGGTCCTTCATGCTCCAGCTGATCTCCTGATCAGACCAGTGCATATACTTCGGCATAGCCGGCATAACCGCGTTTACCTCCATTGCACGCCGGTGCCGGCTCTGCTTGTCAGTTGGCTCGGTCACAAAGACCACATAGCTCTGATGAGCCTCTCTATACTCACCCTGGCAATATTCACCCTGGCGGCTGGGACCAGCATTGCTGTTGTTGCCTCCGACATTCACTTGGTTAACATTTTCTGGCCCTCTCCTGTTTCCACAGGTCTCGGAGCTGCAGGCCTCGGTGGAGGCGCATTCCAGGGAATAGTGTTTGCCCCGTTGAGCGGTAGTGTTGAAGGTCTCTGAGGTGCACCCATCTGATTTCCTCCGGATCCTCCCCCTTCCTTCAACGTGCGCTGATACCAGCTGCACTTGTCGGAGAATGACTCCCACGAAACAGGGATGGTCAAACTCACGAAGAGAGTTCGTGTAAGGGGCTGAACACGTTGGTCAAACAACCCTCAACCTGCACGGTGATAATCCCCAAGAGTAAGGAATCACTGTAGCACTATTCGATAAGTATTTGAGTGTCGAACCCACGAGGAGCTGAAGGTAAACTATCTATTCTCTAAAGCCCTATAACCCTCTTATATGGCCTTTTATGCAAAGCAATAAATATGAAAGGATCTAACTAATGGAAGCAAGTGACGTGGAATGGGTTTATCTAGTAGCAAGTTTCTTAGAGCAAGTTTCTCTCAGCATTTTTCTCAAGCAAGTTTCTCAAAGTAGCAAGTAGCAAAGATCTCAAGTAGCAAATATCTCAAGGGAGCAAATGTTCTAGCAATTGTTATTTCATTCGTGTGGTTGTCACAATTAGTGAATCACATGTTTCAGTCTTAATTGTTTCTTCTAGGAAGGAGCCATAAATAGGTGTAGCCAAGTAAATGAACTAAACCCCTTATGATGGTTCTTATGGCCAAGTAAATGACTGCACAAGAGTTATTAAGACATAGAAGTCCCACCATAGCCTTAAGTTCTAAGGTCCCCTATATATATCCCCAATAAAGTAACTTCATGATTCGGTCTCAGGTTTACATGTCCTCCCAAGTCACCCTCACTCCATTACCTTACCGGTGATCACCTTACATGCATTCCCCAACATATGCGTGCACTCATATATTGTACATCAAGACAATCATAAAAGATAACAAAACTTGTATGCAACCAAACAACGAACTATTTCACTATTGCCATGAACAAATCACTTCTCAAACATAGATGGAGAGACACAATAGATCAAGGGAAAAGTATATTGCATCATACATCATGTTTGCCAAGAGTTTACAGTGGGGAGATGGAGATGATCTTGCTGTAGATGTTGATGATGAACACGCCGGAGGGGGGTGGAGCCCTCCGGAGGTGATTCCGGCGGTGTTTTCCCCCTCCGATCTTCTCCGGCGGCAGCCTTCTGACTCTCTGTTTCGTGGTTTTCTGTTTCTCCGCCGCCTCTTCTCGAAAACCCTTGGGGGACAATTTTTATAGGCGTTTTTAGGTCACGACTAGGTCGGTGGAGCAAAGATCGACGGCGGCGGGGCTCCGAGGCCCAAAATAGGTAGGCCCACGCGGCCAGGATTTTAGGACGCGTGGGGCCCTCTCATTTCCAGCTGGTTGGGCTTCTGGTCTTCAGTTTAAGCCCATTGTGTTCGTCTCGAAAATTCTGAACCGTGCTCTTTGGCCTTGCCCTTTTTGGAGTCCCGAAGCTCCCGGAAAGTCTGATACACTAAAAAAGACGTTTTCTGGAAAACAGGGTTAATTCCAAATAAATGGGAAAACTATGAAGTATTCCCAAAATCATTATAAAACATTGATATAACCCTTATATGATGCAAATATGATTGGAATAGAAGTAAAATAATGCAAAGTTCATGTATGCATTTTACATGCATCAACATCCCCAAGCTTAACCCATGCTCGTCCGAGTATGAAGGTGATAAAACTAACATGGACTTTCCATTTTAATACTAACAATGGATATCAAAGATGATTACTTTTGCTACATAGAGTCAAATGATTCATTCTTTAAAGGAGTAGCAATATGCAAGATAGTTTATGAAGTGATATCAAGTATTCAATGCAAGGATGTTCAATGATAGTTCACAAAGTGAACATAACAGATAGTAGTATGGACCACATGTATGCATAATGATAAGTATGGACATCCTACAGTGGTCATAGAGTGATGATGAAAATCTGAATATGATAGGTGGACACTTTGGAAAGATGTATAAGTGAGTAGAGGTAAAGCATGCATAAGTTTCATCTAACCTCCAAACTCTTCTACTTAAGTTAATGATTGCAATGTGGTAATACTTGGTGTCAAGCTCTCATTCCCCTATCATAGCATCTTGAATGATTATAGTTTAATGTGAGAGCAAATATGAGTAATGTGCTTGACAAAGTAAAGGTTGGATGTCTCATGCCCCTTGAATACAAGTACCTACACCATGATTACTCAACTTGGGAAAAGCAAGTTCAAGTTATCTATCATTGTAAGTTATAATAGTATCATCAAGAGCGTCAACTGGGGTACCTCTTGTCCCAGGATATGGAACAAGCCCATATCAAAATGACAAGACAAACAAACAAGATGAACCACCTCAACACCCTTTTTATTTACCATTGGAATAGCTTTTTATTGTAAGGTGTGTCATAGATAATTCACCATAGCATGTAAGTAAATTTCCACCATGAATAATGCATGGCTTAGATTAGCGGCCCAGGCGTCTCTCTAACCATTTATACAAACTCATTTAAACTAAATCTTTTCCCCTTATTTCACCATGATAGGCATCCATAGACAAAAGCACATGATATCAACTAAATGGAGCATGTTGAAAGCTTTGCATGTGACAGCACATATGGGCTAACTCCCAACCTCGGACATTTATCAAGCCACTAACATCATAATCTTAATCACAATGGGTCATGTTTTATTTATTGCAATGATAGTAAAAATGTGCATCAAGTTCATGAGAGCTATATAACCAACTTTTCCCATGACAATCACTAACATAATTATTTTCATTCAGAGGTATAGATAACACAAATATCATGATGAACATACTCTGAATAGCATATAGCTAGTAGGTAGATATGGTGAACTCACTGGAATAACTTTGGTTGAAGGTGTTGGATACAAGTTTTTACTTGTTGGAATGTTTGGGCTAGCAAAAGGGAGAAAGTTGACCATCTAGATGCATGCATGAGTGTCCATAGAACTAACTAATCCATATTAAACAAGTAAAATAACAATCAGCACCAAAACATGAATAAGTGATAGCTCTTCAAAAAGGATTTGCAAACTATTACTCATAAACAAGCTCATGAATCATGCAACTATATGTATCATTAAAAATCAACTCAAACATCCATTTTCCCAATCTTATAAAAGCATCCAACATATTTCAAACCAAATTTTCAGAAACTTTCCCATATACAATTATATGTGGTGGTCTCACAAGACTCAACAAACAAACAAAAAGACGCTCCAAGTTTATGCGATAAAGTGTTTCGATCGAAAAACAGAAGTTGGACGTGTGCAAACCGAGAGTGTGTAGGTCCAGCGGGGTTGTATTCACATCCCCAAGCTTATGGTATTCACCATCCTTGGATAGCTCTTGGTGCATCTCCTCCAATCCCTGTGAAAAAACTTCAAAACACCGTTTCTCCCATTTCTTTTCTGTGGGGTGCATTAATAGTGATAAACAAATAGGTTTCTTGCTGCATATAATCCTTGAACAAAAATTCATATGAGATGTCCAGAAAGTGTATAATGTTGTATGCCTACTCATAAACTCAATTGGATCAAAAAGATTCAACTTAAAAGCTCAAAGCATGCATCAAACAAAATGGGACAGAATCTGTCCAGAAAAACAGCAGCAGCAAAACGTATTTTTCTACCCTACCAAACTTTCTCGAAAAATTCCAAAAAAATTCATGCATACAGAGGATGAAAAGTTGCAACTAAATTTCAAATATGAGCTCATTTGGAGTTACAGAATAAGAATTAAAAATCATACCGTGCACTGACTCGTGCAGGAATAAAATCTCCGAACGCTATAAGCAACTTTTTCAAACCAAAAAGGGTAAAACTTGGCACTTTATTGAAAATTCCAGAACTAAACTAGACACAAAGTCTCTTGTTACAGCAAGAGGACACAAAGAAAATCACACATAAAATAACCGGGTTGCCTCCCGCAAAGCGCTTTCTTTATAGCCATATAGCTAGGCTTACTTACTTGGTATCAAGATGGTTGAAGTCAGGTGGCTTGGCATCCCCAAGGTTAAATTCTTGTACTTATTTGATATATGTAGGGTGAGCCTAGGGGTACATCCCCAAGCTTGAGTTTTTGTCCCTCTTGATCTTGTTCATCACCCTCAATTCTTCCACCTTAAAATTCTCTTTACACAACACTCGTCACAAACTTGATTAGAGGGGTTAGTGCCTTCATAAATTAAATCCACATAGGCACAGCAAAGACATATCATGAATTGATTTTAAACATTAGCTACTGTTACTATGGTTATGTAATGCTCCTTGATCAAAAGAACCGCACAAAACACAAGTAATGAGAGTAATGCAGAATAAAGACAGGATATGTCAAAAACTGGACAGCGAATTACTATTATCACCTTTTTATTTGGTTTTAGCTTTGGGAAAAGTTTAAATGATAGAGATTTTGCAATGGTTCCATTGGCATGAACAACACATGTTCAAGGTCGACCCCAACTTCTCCATTACTCATCCTTCTCATTTACTTTCCCAAATTTCATATAGAGTGAAAATCTTAAACTAATTGTTAGAAATCAGTAGGTAAAGTTATTTTGCAGGTTCTCAAGATATAAAGGTGTGCCCAAACTGAATAGGAGATAAAAGCATAGAGAGCACACCTCAAAACATTAAACCATTAACTTTTAAGTCTAACTCTTTTCCTATGCATTGGCATTTTATATATGAATAAATAACACCCCATTTGAGGTAACCAATGCATATAATGATCAATAGCTTGCATTTTAAATAACATAGAAACATAGAGAGGATTCTTATCTCTTCCTCTCTCATCATAGTTGCACGCATGAAGTTAAATATTCCCACATGATTTTGAATAGAATCACCACATAAAGACTTATCATCTAATGAGCATATTGGATCATCAAACTCACAATCAATTTCATCCTCAATAGTAGGGGGACTAAAAATGTCATATTCATCAAAACAAACTTCCCAAGCTTAAGGTTTTCCTCAGTATTAGCAATAAAGTTGTTAAAAGAATTAGTACTACCACAGACATGATTGTTATGCAAATAAATTTTAATTTTCTCCTCAAACAGTTCATGTCCTAACTCAAGATAGATATTATACAATTCTAGGATTGTTTTGTTGTTTTCCATTTTATAAATTTTTTTTTGTGTTTTAGATTTATATGTTAGTATGCAATGCAAACAAGAATAAAAGTTTAGCACAACGCTCCCCGGCAACGGCGCCAGAAAAGTACTTGATAATCCCCAAGAGCAAGGAATCACTGTAGCACTATTCGATAAGTATTTGAGTGTCGAACCCACGAGGAGCTGAAGGTAAACTATCTATTCTCTAAAGCCCTATAACCCTCTTATATGGCCTTTTATGCAAAGCAATAAATATGAAAGGATCTAACTAATGGAAGCAAGTGACGTGGAATGGGTTTATCTAGTAGCATGTTTCTTAGAGCAAGTTTCTCTCAGCAGTTTTCTCAAGCAAGTTTCTCAAAGTAGCAAGTAGCAAAGATCTCAAGTAGCAAATATCTCAAGGGAGGAAATGTTCTAGCAATTGTTATTTCATTCGTGTGGTTGTCACAATTAGTGAAGCACATGTTTCATTCTTAATTGTTTCTTCTAGGAAGGAGCCATAAATAGGTGTAGCCAAGTAAATGAACTAAACCCCTTATGATGGTTCTTATGGCCAAGTAAATGACTGCACAAGAGTTATTAAGACATAGAAGTCCCACCATAGCCTTAAGTTCTAAGGTCCCCTATATATATCCTCAATAAAGTAACTTCATGATTCGGTCTCAGGTTTACATGTCCTCCCAAGTCACCCTCACTCCATTACCTTACCGGTGATCACCTTACATGCATTCCCCAACATATGCGTGCACTCATATATTGTACATCAAGACAATCATAAAAGATAACAAAACTTGTATGCAACCAAACAACGAACTATTTCACTATTGCCATGAACAAATCACTTCTCAAACATAGATGGAGAGACACAATAGATCAAGGGAAAAGTATATTGCATCATACATCATGTTTGCCAAGAGTTTACAGTGGGGAGATGGAAATGATCTTGCTGTAGATGTTGATGATGAACACGCCGGAGGGTGGTGGAGCCCTCCGGAGGTGATTCTGGTGGTGTTTTCCCCCTCCGATCTTCTCCGGTGGCAGCCTTCTGACTCTCTGTTTCGTGGTTTTCTGTTTCTCCGCCGCCTCTTCTCGAAAACCCTCGGGGGACAATTTTTATAGGCGTTTTTAGGTCACGACTAGGTCGGTGGAGCAAAGATCGACGGCGGCGGAGCTCCGAGGCCCAAAATAGGTAGGCCCACGCGGCCAGGATTTTAGGCCGCGTGGGCCCCCCTCATTTCCAGCTGGTTGGGCTTCTGGTCTTCATTTTAAGCCCATTGCGTTCGTCTCGAAAATTCTGAACCGTGCTCTTTGGCCTTGCCCTTTTTGGAGCCCCGAAGCTCCCGGAAAGTCTGAAACACTAAAAAAGACGTTTTCTGGAAAACAGGGTTAATTCCAAATAAATGGGAAAACTATGAAGTATTCCCAAAAATCATTATAAAACATTGATATAACCCTTATATGATGCAAATATGATTGGAATAGAAGTAAAATAATGCAAAGTTCATGTATGCATTTTACATGCATCACACGGCGACGGTGCTCGTCGAGCATGAGGAGGGACATCACGACAGAGATGAACACCAGCCCGTACCCAGGTTCACGGCCCTCGTGTGGAGGTAAAATTAACGCTACTCCTGCTTGTCTGTATTGCACTGCTATGGAGGTCACAGTACAACGAGCTTGCCGAGGGCTCACTTTTGGCAATGGTGAGTACAAGGAAGGGGAAGCACTGGTCTTCTTCTTCCTTGGGCGTAGGTTGCTAAGTTAGGCTGGAAAATGCGATCCCTTGCTACGGTGGAGCACCGCCTCCTTTTATAGGCGCCCCGGGCCTCTTCCCCGTGCTTGCGCAGCGGAAGGGCTACCACATGGCGACAAAAGGAGGAGAACGGTGCACCGCAGCCCAGCTGTCCATGGACGCGGTCCATGGGCGTAAAGCTGATGCCTGTGGCAGAGACACCACCGTCCATGCAGGACGGCCAGCTGGGGCTACAGAGGAACGTGGGGATGCCCACGGTGACGTCGGCCGTAGAGCGTAGCGCCGGCCGGTCCCCTTATCACCAAAGAGGAAAACCTTGTAGTCCGGTGCGCATGGCGCAGCTTTGTTGACTCCTTTAATCACCAAAATGACAACTGCGGCGTCGTCGTCATCGCGCGCAGAGGTGCGCGTCACTCTGCGGCCGCTGCAGAGCCCATGTGCACTCTGCAGAGGTTGCTTTGCAGCGAAGGAATCCCCACGAGGGCTGGGGTGCCCTGTGGAGGATTCGGCGTTGACCTCTCTTCAGGGAAGATCTCCTTGAAGAGGGGGCAGCAGTGAGGAGGGCCTCCGCAGGCCTCTGCTGCCTCCTAAGCCCTCGCGAGGCGATTTGCCTCGCGGGTCTCCAATCCGTAGGCTTGGTCCTTAGCGAAATTTAGCCACCTAGTGTCGAGGGCCGTGGAGGACAGGCCCAGCACACCCTGGTTCTCACAGGGCCGACAGTAGCCCCCGGGCCCATGATGGGCACGATGTAGTCCAGTGGACGCAGGCGAATCGTCATGGGCCCAAAGTGTCCGGCCGGCCCGAGACACGTGTATGTCGGCCCAATGGAAACCAGGGTACCATGGGCCGGCCTGTCACAGCCCTCAAACGCTCCGCAGGAAATTCTGCTAAGGACCAGGCGGTCAGCCTGACGAGCCCCGCGAGGGATTTTCCCTCGCGAGGGCTTCTTTGCTCGGCTGAGCATTTCTGCTAAGGACCAGACGTCCGGCCTCAGGGGCCTCGAGAGGAACTTCTGCCTCGGGAAGGCCTCACCTAGAAGACCATCAGGTCCTCAACGGCTGCAAAGCCTCGGCGAGGATCCAGGCCCTCGCGGGGTTCCTTCAAGTGGAAGCAAGCTCCTGCGCGCGCTGCAGAGCGCACATGGGCTCTGCGCCCGCCGCAGAGTGACGCGCGCGCCTGCGCGCGATGACGAAGACGCCGCAGTTGCCATTCTCGTGTATAAAGCAGTCAACAGAGCTGGAGGAGGCAAAGCGGACTCCAAGACTTGCCAATTTGGTGATAAAGCGGCCGGCCGCCGCTACGCTCCAACTGCGACGTCACCGTGGGGCGCGCCACAGCTCTGCAGCGCCAGCCCACCGTCCTGGTTGGACGGTGGCTTTTTCTGCCAAGACGACGTGCTCTCTGCCATGGACCGCGTCCATGGACGCCCCCGACGCTGTGCGCTGTGCTCCACCTTGGCGGCATTGTGGTATCCCTTCCCGCCGGGATTTTCGGGGAAGAGGACCAAGGCCAGTATATAAGGAGCCAGTGTACGACCTAGGAGGGGGATCCCGCATTCACCAACTCATTCAACACCAAGCAGCTACGTCTGAAGGAGAAGACGGAGCTCATTCCACCATAGTCCACCATAGCCACAACTGTGCCCTCGGCAAGCACCTTGTACTGTGAACCTCTCCAAGCAGTGCAATACATCTTAGCAGGACGTAGGGCTTTTACACCTCACGGTGGGCCTGAACCTGGGTAGCGGCTCGTGTTCCATCTCTGTCGTGATGTTCCTCACCGAGCTCGACGAGCACCGTCGCCGAGGTTGTTGAGGATCTGTTTGACGTTGTGTTCAGCCCCTTACTCGATTCCTGGCTTTTGAGAGACACCCCTAGTTCCTGGGACTAGTCTCCGACATTTGGCGCGCCAGGTAGGGGGCTGAGGCGCGTCTTCAACTTCTTCAACCTCTCCGCGACATGACTGACACGCGAGCTGCGCGACGGACGTCCGGCAGGCCAACACCGAGCCCGCCGCCAACAACAACCCGCGTGGTCGCCCACGCGCCAACCGCGCTTCAGAGCGCAACGCCGAGCCGCGCGTCGAACATCCTGAGGATGACGGCGGCAGCGGCAACGACGGCGGCACGACGACGAGGGCGAGGGAGCTTCCTCCCTGCACCCATCCAGGCGCGAGAGCGCCTCCACGCAGGGCCGAGCGGCGCCCAGCCCAGCCACTGCGCTACTGATGGCGCAGGACTGCTGCGCTACCGTCCCACGCAGGCGGGCCACGACAACTGGCTCGGGCGTCTCGAGGAGCTCATCAACGCCGCCGCCGTTCCTGCCACCACTACTGCAGCACCAGCGCCCTCTCGCTCGCTGGTGCGCCACTCCGGACGCGAGGGGAACATAGCGCACGGCGCTCCTCCTCCCCCTCCGCCTCCGCCACCTCCTCCAGCTGCAGCTCCGGCAGCAAACCACCGCGCCGCGTCGCACGCATCCTCGCCGCACGACTGCCAGATTGTGCAGCGAACTCCGGCGGATGCGCGCGTGGAGATCGAGCGCCAGAGGGACCGCCACAACCGCGTCGTCCAGGAGATTGCTGCTGCAGGTCGCCAGAACCGCGGCGCGCTCGCTGGTGGCGCTGTGACATACGCCACGGGCTGCACCGCCTTCACCCGCAACCTGCGCCGCGTCGTCTGGCCCGTGAAGTTCAAGCCAGACCTCCCTCCGCGCTACGACGGCAGGACCAACCCTCTGGAGTTCCTGCAGCTCTACACCGTCTCCATCCAGGCTGCGGGAGGCGACGACAAGGTGATGGCCAACTGGCTCTCCATGGCGCTCAAGGACTCCGCGCTCTCGTGGCTCATGAACCTCCCCGAGAACACCATCGACACGTGGGAGGACCTCTGCAAGGTCTTCGTCGCCAACTTCAAGGGCACCTACGAGCGCGCGCTCACCTACAACGACCTTCGCGCGGTGCGCCAGAAGCCTGACGAGACCCTCCGCAGATACATCCAGCGCTTCAGCCAGGTCCGCAACAAGATTCCGAACATCCCGGACTCGCACGTCATCTCCGCCTTCAGGGAGGGCGTCACGAACCACGGATGCTCGAGAAGCTCGGCATCCACGACACCCTCTCCTCGTGGTGAAGCTCTTTGATCTGGCTGACAAGTGCGCCAAGGCTGAAGAGGGCCTCCTCTTCGTCAAGAAGGAAGGAGGATGACCCTCCTGAGGGGTCCAGGAGCAAGAAGAAGCCTCGAGAAGCGCAAGACCACCGCCATCCTCGCGGCAGAGCCTGACGCAAAGCAGCCTCGCGAGGCCTCTCCGGCGGCTGAAGAGAGAAAGTGGACAATCGCCCGTTCTGCATCTACCACAACAGGCACAACCACGACTGAAGACTGCTGGGAGCTCAAGCAGCTCAGCAAGGAGCGCGAGAAGAACCAGGGCCGCGGCGGCCGCGGCGGAGGCCGTGGTGGCCGCGGAGGTGGACGCCACAACTTCCAGCAGAGGGCTCGGGGGAACAACGCGGGCAAAACGGCAACCTCCCCGACGAGAACCCTGGGGGCTACCAGGCCCCTCAGGGGGCAATAGCCTGCATCCTCGGCGGGTCCCAGGCGCCCAAGTCCAACAACCACTTCAAGCAATTCTCTCGCGAGGTCAACGCAGCGCTTCCAGGGATTGAGGCATCCCAGCCCCTCAAGTGGTCGCAGTACACCATCGCCTTCGACTCCAAGGACCACCCCAAGTCGACCAAGGCTGTGGCACCATCCCTCTGGTGTGCACCCCATCATCAACAACATCGCCGTCGCCAAGACACTCATAGATGGGGGTGCGGGCTTGAACGTCATCTCTGTCGAGACCTTCGAGCAGCTTCAA
The DNA here is from genome assembly GCA_947311845.1 of Poa pratensis. Lineage (NCBI taxonomy): Eukaryota > Viridiplantae > Streptophyta > Magnoliopsida > Poales > Poaceae > Poa > Poa pratensis. The sequence goes on along the minus strand of CAMZMU010000080.1, from coordinate 29,285,341 downwards.
GTGCCCTACGAGTGGCTGATGCCCTCTAGGCCCTTCACGGGGGTGACAAGTGGCTCCACCACTCTGGGGCAGGTGAGGCTCGCGGTCACCTTCGGCACGCCGCAGAACTACCGCACCGAGCAGATCGACTTCGACGTCGCGCACATTGGCCTGCCCTACAACGCCATCCTCGGCTACCCCGCCCTCGCGAAGTTCATGGCCGTCACTCACCACGCGTACAACATCGTCAAGCTTCCAGGCAGCGGCGGCACCATCGCCATCCACGGTCAAGTCCAGGACGCAATGCGCTCTGTCGAGACCGCCTACAAGGCCGCTGCCGTGGCATTCCCCGCTGACGAGGACATGGAGCCCCTCGAGAGGCCCGCGAAGAAGAAGCAGCTGTTCTCACAGGAGCAGGCAGCCACGAAGAAGGTGTCATTGGACGCCAGCGGCTCGGGGGCTAGCGTCACCATAGGCGCTGGCTTGCCTCCCAAATAGGAAAGCGCGCTCGTCGCCTTCCTCAGGGCAAACTCTGACATGTTCGCATGGACACCGTCAGAGATGTCCGGAGTACCGAGGGAGGTGATCGAGCACCACTTAGCCGTGTGTCCAAACGCACGCCCCGTGAAGCAGAAAGCACGGCGCCAGAGAAGCAAGAGTTCATCATCAAGGAAGTAGAGAAGTTGAAAGAAGCACACATAATCAGAAGTTCCACACCCCACATGGCTCTCCAACACGGTGGTCGTTCCCAAGCACACCGGGGCGGCAGGCTCTGCATCGACTACACCGACCTCAACAAGGCCTGCCCCAAGGACCCGTACCCCATGCCTCGAATAGACCAGATCGTGGACTCCACCGCCGGCTGCGACCTCCTCTGTTTTCTGGATGCCTTCTCAGGCTACCACCAGATCAAGATGGCGAAGGAGGATGAGGAGAAGACAGCATTTCTCACCCCTTGTGGTGTGTATTGCTACGTCTGCATGCCCTTTGGCTTGAAGAACGCCGGCGCCACCTTCCAGAGGCTCATGAGGAAGGCCTTGGGGGCTCAGATGGGAAGAAACGCAGAAGCCTACGTCGACGACATCGTGGTCAAGACTCGCGAAGAGCACACCCTCATGGAGGACCTCGAGGAGACCTTTGCCAGCCTGCGCAAAGTAACATCAAGCTGAACCCCGCCAAGTGCGTCTTCGGGGTACCGTCAGGCAAACTCCTCGGGTTCCTAGTGTCTCACCGCGGCATAGAAGCAATCCTGACAAGATCAAAGCCATAGAAGAAATGCAGCCACCTCGTCGCCTCAAGGACATGCAGCGCCTAGCGGGATGCATGGCCAGCCTCGGCCGTTTCATCTCCAAGTTCGGCGAGAGGGCGCTGCCATTTTTCAAGCTCATGAAGCGGTCTGGCACGTTCAAGTGGACGCCGAGGCGGACAAGGCATTTGAAGACCTGAAGAAGTACTTGGCTAGCCCACCTGTCATGGTTGCCCCAAGGCCTGGCGAGCATCTGAAGCTGTACCTATCAGCCACTCCACAAACAGTGAGCGCAGCCTTGGTGGCAGAAAGGGAAGAGCCAGTCCTCGCCAAGAAGGACACTGCCACGCCAAGCCCAGATCCCCCCGACAAGGAAGCACCCTCTTCAGGCCCTGAGCCCATGCCGAGCCCGCGCAACCAGAAGGCACCCTCGTCGAGGGTCCACCTCAAGAGAGGCTCGACAAGGCTCCCGAGGAGCCCAGTGCTGCGTCACCATCGACAACCTCGTCGAGCATCCCGTCTACTTCGTCAGCACTGTGCTGCGAGACGCTCGCGAGCGGTACACTATGCAGCAGAAGCTCCTCCTCGCGCTCCTCATCGCTTCCAGGAAGCTGCGCCACTACTTCCAGGGCCACCCCATCACGGTGGTCACATCATTCCCTCTGGAGCAATCCTGCGCAACCCAAACGCCACTGATCGCGTCGCAGGGTGGAACATTGAGCTGCAACCTTTTGGCCTGCGCTTCGACACCACCAGGGTCATCAAGGGAGGGCATTGGCGACTTCGTCGCCGAGTGGACAGACACGCAGCAAGAAGAGCCTCATGAGGCAGAAACCACGCCAGCTGGAGACACAGTGCCAAGCCACTGGACCATGCACTTCGACGGAGCATTCGCATGCCGAACGCAGGGGCTGGCGTCGTCCTGACCTCACCCAAGGGCGACAAGCTCTACTACGCCGTCCAGCTGTGCTTCACGACTGACAAGGTCTCCAACAACATCGCCGAGTACGAGGGCCTCCTCGCCGGGCTCAGAGCCGCAATCGCCCTCGGCATCAAGCGCTTACTCATCAAGGGCGACTCCCAGCTCCTCGTCAACTTCTCCAACAAGAGCTATACGCCTAAGGACGGCACATGGCCGCTTACCTCGAGGAGGTCCGCAAGCTCGAGAAACACTTCAAGGGGATGGAGCTCAGGCACATCCCACGAAGGGAGAACCAGGAGGCCGACGACATCGCCAGGCGAGCATCGCAGAGAAGCCCAGCAGGCGGGTGTTCGAGGAGAGACTCACCAGGGCATCGGTGAAACAGCCAAAAGAAGCGGTCGAATGACACGGACGAAGAGCTCCCACCACACCAACATCTGGAGCACCGAGCTGCGGTCCACCCTCAGGAACGCCTGCTGTGGCCATGACGCATCAAGAGACGGGCTGGATCGATGAGCTCAAGGAGTACCTCAGGGACGGAGTCCTCCCTGAAGAGGATGCAGAAGCAGAGAGATTGCTCGCCAGGCCAAGTCATACTGCCTTCACGAGGGAGACCTGTACCGCAAGCGTCCAAATGGAGTTGCACTAAAATGCGTCCCCCCTGAAGAAGGCCGCCAGCTGATCAAGGACATACACAGTGGAGAATGTGGCCACCACTCGTCATCACGCACCCTTGCAGGGAAAGTCTTCAGGAGTGGGTTCTATTGGCCCTCAGTGCTTCAAGATGCAACCACCGTTGTCCAGGCTTGCGAGGCATGCCAATTCCACGCCAAGCAAGTCCACCAGCCTGCACTGGGGCTCCAGACCATCCCGCTCTCCTGGCCCTTCGCGGTCTGGGGGCTGGACATCCTGGGACCTTTCCCACGCTCCAGCGGGGGCTACCGCTACCTCTACGTCGCCATCGACAAGTTCACCAAATGGGCGGAGGTTGAAGCGGTGCGCACCATCCCGGCGAGATCAGCGGTGAAATTCATCAGAGGCCTGGCCTGTCGCTTCGGCGTGCCAAATCGCATCATCACCGACAACGGCTCACAGTTCACCAGCGGCATCTTCAGGGCCTACTGCGAGAGTCTTGGCACCGGCTCTGCTTCGCCTCGGTGGCTCATCCACGAAGCAACGGGCAGGCTGAGCGAGCGAACGCGAAGTGCTCAAAGGCCTCAAGACAAGAAGCTTCAATCGCCTCAAGGCCCACGGCAAGAATTGGATCGAAGAGCTCCCCTCCGTGCTCTGGTCCATCCGCACCACCGCCACGAAGCCCACTGGAGAAACGCCGTTCGCTCTCGTCTATGGCGCTGAAGCAGTCCTCCCCACCGAGATCAAGCATGGGTCCCCACGGATCCTTGCTTTCAACGAGGACAACCAAGAGGAGCTCCACAACGACGACTTGCTGCTGCTCGATGGACTACGTCGCCGTGCCGCCCTCCGAGCGGCAAAGTACCACAAGACCTGCGCCGCTACCACAGCCGCCACATACGTCCGCGCACCCTCGAGACAGGCGATCTCGTCCTCAGGAGGATCCTCTCCAGAGAGGGCCTCCACAAGCTCTCACCCATGTGGGAAGGCCCCTACAGGGTCGCGCACATCGCCAGGCCTGGCGCGGTACGGCTCGAGACGGAAGACGGCGATCCAATCAAAAATCCATGGAACATCGAGCACCTACGCAAGTTCTACCCGTGATCACGTCGCGGCAGGCATTTTTTGTCTCAAGAGGGAAGCACGCGTCTTCACCTCCCAGCTTCACCAAGCTTTCCCTTCACGAGGGCCATCTCCACTGAGAGCTCCTACAACGCGTCGCCACGGGCCGCGGGAAGCCTCAGCCACTCCATGTGGAACCCCATGCCCAGACATGGCGGACTTTGTCTTGGCCTCGCCAAGTGTAATGAACAATTTCAGGTCATCATGAACCTTTGCGCTTCGGCGCCGTTATGTAATATTGCTTGGTGAGTTTGTTTTCTTACATTCATTCGCGCTCACATTTTTCCCCATGCGCACCTCGCGAGCGGGGGCTGAGCACGGTGCCTGTGTCTCGGGAGCATCCCAGCAGCATCGTAAAACCAAAGGATCCGAGCTCTAACTCGTGGCTCTCCGCCCACGACCGTTATCTCACCAAAGAGCTCTGACTCGTGGGCTAGCTCCCATGCACGTCACCTCACCAAGGACCTTGGTGCTTATTCTCCTCGTGAGATACCCATGAGGAAATCTATGAGCGCGCATGAGTTGTACAACTATGCATTGCTTGTGGGTTCGCCTCTCTCTCCAACGCAGGGAACAAGACGCCTTGCAGGGCTAAGCTCCAAACCAGCCTCAGGCAGCCTCGAGAGGGAAACACCTCACCAGGAACACAACACCCTCTACGAGACAGGCGTCTCGCCAAAGCTAAGTCCAGAACTTACGCCTCATGAGCTCTTTCCCTCTCGCTGGTTTTGTCGCCCCTCGAGCCTCTCTTTTCTCTCTTACGCCTCATGGGCTGCTTGCACGTCAAAGGGGAGCTCCCGAGCATCGCGCCTCGAGAGCTCTTACCTCTCTAAGCCTTACGCACCCCCCGGCCTTGTCGAGCCCTGACTCCGGCATACCGAAGCGGCGGTGCTATTTGCGCTAAGAGCAGGGTCCTAACGACGTAGAGCGAAAAAGACATGAGGAACAGATAAAAGGCCTCCCGAGGGGCACTCACACTTGCACAAAATAAAAGTGTCTTTACAAACCATTACAAATAAAGCAACAAGTCCTAAGATAACTGGTGCCCTTGGCACATCTCTCCACAGGGGCATAAGCAGCAGGGGTTGTCGTCGTCGCCGTCGACAGCCTCATCCCCCTCCTCAGCGCCTGCCTCGTCGTCGCTCTCCTCGACCTCGACCCTCTTGAAGCGTTGATACTTCTCCACGTCGTCCCACACCGAGGCGTCCAGCTTCGAGGCAAGTTCTTCTCCAGAGGCTCCATCACAGCTGCGAAGTCGAAGCCGGGGTGGAGGTGTGCAAGGTTGGCGAAGACTTGGCCGACCGCGACGCCAAGGAGCTCGCGGCTCTCGTTGTCGACCAGGTCGTCGAGGTTCGTCACGACCTCCTCAAGCTGGTGAGAAGCTGCTCGAAGAAGCCGAGGTAGGTGGCGACGTCAGAGTTCCCCTCGGCAGGAAGCACGGGGGCTTCGGCCCCCAGGCGGCCCGCAACCGCGCACGCCTCACCAAGGAGACGAACATGCGCTCCCGCTGGCGCGACAAGACCTGCGCAGCCAGAGCGCTCTGCCGAGCTTCCTCGACAAGCTCACAACAGGCCCCACCTGCTGCTGCATCTCATCATGTCCTGCGTCAAGGAGCAAGGTCCTGCTCCGCGCTTCCGAGCCTCCACAGCAACCTGGAGGCGGGAGTCAAATCGCTTCTTCTGAGCCTCAAGCTCCTGATGCGAGCATCAAGCTCGTTGCGTCTCTTCGTGAAGCGTCCTCCTGCTTCTTGGCCTTCTCCGCGAACTCCTTGCAGTTGTCGCGGAAGAGCTTCTCCTTGGTCGCGGACTCCTCCGCCATCTTCTCCTCCTTCTTGCGGAGGTTCTCGTTGGTCTGCACGAGGCGCTTCTGGTAGAACGCCTCGTCTTGGTCCTTGCTCTCGCGAGACTCCAGGTGCTCCCGCTGCGCGGATTGATCCTTCTCGATCTGTTCAACCTGCTCCTCGCGCTTGCGCAGCTCGGCCTCGCGGGCATCAAGTTCTACCCCGCGCTGCACGATCATGCCTTCGCGGATGCGCAGGTCCTCACGGAACTTCTCCAAGCTCTGCCGCACGTTCTCCGATTCGGCGATCCCCGCCTCCGGTCCAGAAGCTCTTGGTGCTTGGTGGAGACCGCCGCCTCGCGCGCCGCCAGCTCCTGATGCTTGGCCTCGGTCTCCGCCTCGAGAGCCTCGCGCCTAGCACTCAGGTCCGCAAGGGTCTCCTCAGCTCGCGGACCACGCTGATGCGGATCTCTTCAGCATCGCGCAGCGCTGCCTCGCGTTGAGCCTGGGCTGCCTCGTCCTTCCGGCGGCAGCGCTCCACGGTCTCCTGGAGGCAAGCCCAGCCCCGCGCAAGCTCGGCGTCCTCCTCCGCCCTGGCGCGATCTTCCTCAGCGAGCTGGGCCTCAAGCCCATCGAGCACCTCCCTCGCCGAGCGAAGGACAGCCTCTCGGCGAGCTGCAACTGGGCGCCGACCCCGCAGGACTAAGGCCCATGATTCACCAGAGGGCCTGGAAGCGCCGGCGCCTGCCGAGGACTCCGGAACGTCACGCCTTGGGCTCGGAGGGCCTCGAGGCGCGCCTGGGGGCTCTGGTGGGAGCCTCCCTCTTCTTCCACGCTAGGGGCCTTCTGGGGGCTCTGATGAGAGCCCCCTCGCCTTCCGCGCTGGGGCTTTGGGGGCTCGAGGCGCCCTCACCATCAACCCCACCATCTTTCTGCCCCTGGGGAGCACTCTCCTCTCCCCCAGGGCAGGGTTGGCCTTCTCTGCTGAGGCCGCCCCCGGCAGCCTCAGTGTCCACCGTAGGCCCTCCAAGGCTCGCGCTTGGTGGAGGCGACGACGCGGTGGCCTCCTCCATCTCGACGTCAGCGCGCGCCTCTGCAGACGCCGCTGTCCCGCCGCGCTCTTCGCCGGCGACGCGGTCTTGCCGCATCCTCCTCCGGCCCTTCTCCTGCCGCACAGGAGAGGCGTCAGGCCGCGCAGGTGGCGGCATCGTCACCTCCCCTCCTCCTCCTTCCCTCGTGGCGCTCCCGCCTCAGGAGGCGGCGCCGCAGCCTCGGGAGAAGAGGCGGTGGCCTCGGGAGGCACCTCTTCAGCCGTAGGCGCTGCAGACGCCGCTGCAGCGCTGGAATCTCTCCAAGTCTCCGGAGCCTCCGCCGCTTTGGCTCCTCGGGGCGCCTGGAGAGGAAAGGCTCAAAAACCCTCGAGAGGTCTACACAAGAAAGACATCAAACAGAAAAGAATACAAACTTACGCCGCGGTGTCGACCCACTTCCTCTTCATCCGCCGCGTAGGCGGAGCGCTGGGCTCCGCGCTCGTCCGTGCTCTGCCCCTTCCCGGGCTCCGGCGTTCCTGTCGTGGATCGCCTTGGAGCGGGGCTCGCAGTGGCCCGACGAAGCACCATCATCGTCGCTCTCCTCCTTTCCCTCGACACGCTGCGAGGGAGCGACCACGAACTGGTCGCCGCTGCCTGAGGAGATCTCATGGATCTCAACTTCAGGCGCCGCACTCTTCGAGGTGCTCGAGTTCTCCGCCGAAGAAGCGGCGCCTCCCGAGGCGCCGGTTGCGCCTGCGTCAGACTCCGCGGGCGTCTCCGTCGTCTCCTCGTCGCCATCAGCTGGCGCCCCCTGCGCGCTGACTCCGGGTCCTCGCGAGGCCCGACATGCCCCTCAGGCACCAGGCCCCACTGGTCGAACTTCGGCATCGTCTGCACGTGCGAGACGCGACGCCCAAGATCGATCCTGTGGAGCGGAACGGCCTTGTCGGTAGGCGCGGGGATGTCTGGAGACGTGAAGAGGGTCTCCATGATGCTGTGCACCTCCTCCTGCGTGAAGAGGGTAGCGCTCAGGCGCATCTTGTCCCTCTGGTTGGAGTACAGCCACATCGCGTCCGCATGCCTCTGGAGTGGAGCAATGCGACGCCTCACGAAGTCCTTGGCCACCATCTGCCGGTGAGGCCTGCCTCGCGGAGGTCCTTCAAGCGCCTCACCACGGGGCCAAGTGTTGCGCCTTGAGCGCCTTGGAAGACCAGCTCGCCCTCTTCGTCGGAGGCGCTTCAGGCAGTTCGAAGAAGGCGCTCTGGCTCCCGAACTTCATGAGGAACCAGCGCTTGCGGAAGTCCTCCACCTTCTTCGTCACGCTGGTCACAATGTTCTCGCCGTTCCGCGCAATGGGGATGTAGACGCCCTTCATGCCATCGGTGATGCGGAAGGACACGCACCCCGACCGCTCCTTGTTCGCCGTGAACCGGAGCGCGTAGAAGCTGCGGAAGAGGTCCACCGAAGGCGGATGCCAATGTACGCCTCGCAGAGGTAGGCGAAGATGGCGAGGACGAGGATGGAGTTGGGGTGGAGATGAAGACCTGGATCTGGTAGCGCTCCAGAACCGCCAGGAAGAAATCGGAGAAGGGAGGCACGAGCCCGGCGTAGAGCGTGTGCATGAAGATGGGGTAGAAGCTGCCGAAGGAGTTGCCCGCCACCTTGAGCACCGTCGCGCCGTGCTCGTTGGACGCCGAGGCCGCCATATGACGCACCTTGTCCAGCTGCGCTTCCTTCTCGAAGCGGAAGCCGGTCAGAGCCGGCTCGAAATCACCGTCCTGCTGCATCGCGGCAGCCTTGCCGCCCTGCACCACCGCCTTGCCCTTCGAGGATGCAGTGGCTTTCTTGGGCGACATTGCAGCAAGGTTGCGAAGGAGGAACTTGGGGATTGAGCGCTGGGAAGCAGGAAACGAAAGGGGAACGAGTGGAGTAATGGCCGCCTGCGCCGAGCTCTCCGCCTTATATCGGCTCATCGAGCCGTTACCAGGACGTGGTGGGACCCGCCACTACGACGATTCGCCTCCGCCTGAGGAACTCCAGCGTGCCCATCGCGGGCCCGGGGGCTACTGTCGTCTCAATAGAAACCAGGGTACCATGGGCCGGCCTGCCACAGCCCTCAAACGCTCCGCAGGAAATTCTGCTAAGGACCAGGTGCTCAGCCTGACGAGCCTCGCGAGGGATTTTCCCTCGTGAGGGCTTCTTTGCTCGGCTGAGCATTTCTGCTAAGGACCAGACGTCCGGCCTCAGGGGACTCGAGAGGAACTTCTGCCTCGGGAAGGCCTCACCTAGAAGACCATCAGGTCCTGGCGCGACTCCGCGCTACCCTCGCGAGGTTTTCCCTCATGGGGAGTCAACGGCTGCAAAGCCTCGGCGAGGATCCAGGCCCTCGCGGGGTTCCTTCAAGTGGAAGCAAGCTCCTGCGCGCGCTGCAGAGCGCACATGGCACTGCGCCCGCCGCAGAGTGACGCGCGCGCCTGCGCGTGATGAAGAAGACGCCGCAGTTGCCGTTCTCGTGTATAAAGCAGTCAACAGAGCTGGAGGAGGCAAAGCGGACTCCAAGACTTGCCAATTTGGTGATAAAGCGGCGGCCGCCGCTACGCTCCAACTGCGACGTCACTGTGGGGCGCGCCACAGGGCTCTGCAGCGCCAGCCCACCGTCCTGGATGGACGGTGGCTTTTTCTGCCAAGACGACGTGCTCTCTGCCATGGACCGCGTCCATGGACGCCCCCGACGCTGTGCGCTGTGCTCCACCTTGGCGGCATTGTGGTATCCCTTCCCGCCGGAGATTTTCGGGGAAGAGGACCAAGGCCAGTATATAAGGAGCCAGTGTACGACCTAGGAGGGGGATCCCGCATTCACCAACTCATTCAACACCCAAGCAGCTACGTCTGAAGGAGAAGACGGAGCTCATTCCACCATAGTCCATCATAGCCACAACTGTGCCCTCGGCAAGCACCTTGCACTATAAACCTCTCCAAGCAGTGCAATATATCTTAGCAGGACGTAGGGCTTTTACACCTCACGGTGGGCCTGAACCTGGGTAGCGGCTCGTGTTCCATCTCTGTCGTGACGTTCCTCACCGAGCTCGACGAGCACCGTCGCCGAGGTTGTTGAGGATCTGTTTGACGCTGTGTTCAGCCCCTTACTCGATTCCTGGCTTTTGAGAGACACCCCTAGTTCCTGGGACTAGACTCCGACAGTGTAGGGCAGTTGAGCCGTGGCGACACGTTCTCTTCGGAGATGATGGGCGTAGTGGCGGGACCCACCATGTCTTGGTAACTGCCCTGAGGTGATATAAATCCTGCAGCGCCGGTCCAGGCAGCAGTTATTGCCCCAGTTGCGCTCTCACCCTTCGCTCTTGACTCCTGCGCTCCTTCGACCCCGGCGCTCTTTCTCCTTCCCCGAGCTTCTCCGTCGCCCTTTCTTCTTCGACCATGGGTGCCAAGAAGGACAAGGCAGCGATGGTGAATGACCCTGCTGGGGCGCAGCAGGAGGACGAGTTTGCGCGGCGCTCGTGGGGACCCGCATCCATACGGCGGAGGCGCTGGACAAGATCAGGCTGATGGCCGCTGGCAAGAACAACGAGCACGGCGCCAGCATTCTCAAGGCGGCGCGCTTCGGCAAGCTCGCGGCGGGGTTGTACCCCATTTTCTTCCAGACCATATTTGCCGGCCTGGTGCCGCCATTTTCCCTTTTCATGGAGGAGGTTCTGGCCTTCTACCAGATCCAGCTCCTGCATTTGCACCCCAACTCCATTCTGATCCTCGCCATTTTCGCATATCTTTGCGAGGCGTATTTGGGGGTGATGCCTTCCGTGGCCTTCTTCCGGAGCTTCTACGCGCTCCGGTCCACGGCTCCCGGCGAGCGGTCTGTTGCGTGTCCTTCCGCATTGCGGATGGGATGGGAGGCATCTACATCCCCATGTCCTGGGACGGCGATAAGCCCGTCACGCGGGTGACGAAGAAAGTGGACGACTTCCGCCAGCGATGGTTCATCGTGGACGCCAAGACGCAGAACTCCTTCTTCGACGTCCCTGAGGCGCCGCCGCTGATGAACTCGAACTGGTCAAGTGTGGCCTTCCAAAGCCCGAAGATTGCTGACTTGGTCACGCGCATGAAGCTCGTCCGCGAAGCTGGCCTCACGGGGCAGATGGTTGCTGAAAACTTCGTGAGGCGCCGCATCGCTCCTCTCCAGAAGCACACGAAGCCGACGTGGATGTATTCTGGCCCGGCGGACCCGATGCGGCTGCACTGCAGCTCCCACACCCCCGACGTCATTGCCTCCATCATGGGCATCCTCTTCACCGCCCCGGACGTTCCTGTGCCGTGCAGTGAACTTGCGAGGCCTATCCATCAGCTCACTCCGAAGAAGCGCCTCACGATCCTGGAGCTGATGCCGGAGTTCACCCCTCAAGGTCTGGCGGGGGAGGAAAAGAAGGAGGCTGCGGCGCCCGTGGTTGAAGAAGACTGGGCCGCAGAGTCACCCGCCGCATCTGACGCCGATCTGGGCGTCGCCTCTGGAGGGGCGAATCCTTCGGCAGGGGAGGCGAGCTCCTCGAAGCCTGCGCCTCCCGAGGAAGAGGTTCTGGAGATCTCGTCCAGCGGGGATGAGGATTTTCTTGTGGTCCCTTTGCGCCAGGCCGTGGAGGGGGAGGAAGATAGCGACCGGGAGGCCGCAGCGGGACGCTGTGAGCCCCGCTCCAAAGCTAGCCATGACAGGGCCGCCAAGAGTCCGGCGGGCACTCCTCTCAAGAGGAAAGCCGAGGCTGCCCTTGAGGGGTCCGACGCCGCGTCGTCGAGGCCGTGGCGGTCGTCAAACACGGTGTGGGTTGACTCCCGCGCCAAGGCATCTGGGTAAGGGTTGGCTCCCTTGTCTGTTTTCACATCTTATGAAAATACCCTTGTTCCCCTCTTGAAGACCTTTCTTGCTTGCTTGTCAGGGATTTGGTGACGGCGAAGCGCCGTCGGCTCCGTAAGGCTGTGGAGGTGCGGGGCGCCGCCACGACAGCCGCTGGGGGGCCTGTGGAGCCCTCAGTTGAAGAGGTTGCCAGGCCCGTGGTGATGGAGGCCACGGAGCCGGCTGCGGAGGAGCCACGAGGCCTGTGGCAGAGGAGGCCACAGGGCCTGTGGTGGTTGTGCCTCTTGTCGAGGCAGCTGCTTCGTCTCCTCCCGCAAAGGAGCGCCTCGAGGAGGGGACGGTGGAGAGGACGCCATCACCGCCACGCCTCGTCACTCCACTGGAGCGGCAGGAGGAGATCGCCGCGGAGACGGCGGGGAGCGGCACGTCGGCGAGGGAAGGCGCCGACGGCGAGATGGAGGAGAATGTTCCTCCGCCGCCCCCACCAAGTGCATAAACCGAGGGGGCGGCAGCTTCTTCTGAGGCCGCAGCGGGCACGACTGCGGCGGACTTGACGACGGCTGGGCAATCTTCCCCAGCCCCTGAAGCCCGAGAGGAGGCGCCGCTGGAAGGCGAAGGCGCTGGTGCCCACGGCGCAAGTGGTGGAGAGGGCTCGCTCCAGAGCCCCCAGGCCAGAGTTGACCCTGGCCCAAGCACGGAGTTCCCTGCCCCTGAGCCTAGTGCAGATGTGGGAGCCTCCAGGCCTCGCGGGAGCTCCTGGGCTCTGGTCCTGGGCGGCAGGAACTGGTGCGCCGCTCGCCGCAGCTCCGCTTTCCGCCTGGCGAGGGATGCGCTGGACGGGCTGGAGGCCCAACTCGCTCTCGAGGAGGCCGAGCTCGCCAGGAAGTATGACGAACTCGAGAAGGCCTGGACCCGCTTCTTTGAGACCGTGGAGCGCTGTCGCCACGGCGACGAGGCCATGCAGGCGCAACGCGAGGAGGCGCTGCGCTTCGCCAAGGAGGTCCGCGAGAGCACGGTGCGCGAAGCTCAAGAGACCCTGGAGCCACTCCAGGCAGAGCGCGAGGCCGCGGCCGAAGATCGTGAGGCGGCCATGGCGGAACGCCAAGCTGCAGCCTCGGAGCGCGCGGCCCTCGAGACCACGCTGGCCGCTCAGCCCCAAGAGCTTGCTGACCGCGAGGAGAAGTTCGCCGCGGAGTCTGAGGCCACACGAAAATCCATAGACCAACACCGCGTGTCCTTGAACGCCCGTGAGCAAGCACTGGCGGCGCGCGAGGCAGAGGCGCTCAAGCACGAGGAGCAGCTGTTGCAGGTCGACAGGGAGCTGACTACGCAGCGCACGGATCTCGAGGCGCGTGAGGGCAATCTGGCCGAGGCCATAGGCAAGCACGGTGAGGAGGTGGCCAGGCACAAAGAGCTCGTAGAGAAGTCCAACCAAAAGCTCGCCAAGAGGAAGGAAGAGGCTGAGAAGGAAGCCTTCGCCAAGCAGAAGGAGTATCGCGCTGCCGTCGCCGAAGATTACGCTGGGAAGTTTAAGAAGCAGGAGGACCGCTTCAAGAAGAAACGCGCGGAGGACAACGCCCGCATCCTTCAGCTGGAGCGACTGAATGCCAGCCTGAACTCCCAGGCGAGGCGCGCCAGGGATGGTCGTCGCCGCGCGGAAGAGGCTCGCGAACGTACGGAGCATGACCTTGTCTCCCTGACGGCTGATATGGAGGAGATAAACGCGCAGGTGCACTAGTACAGAACGACACATCGGAAACGGGCCAAAAACCCCTCCGGCAACGGAGAAAGGGTTCGTGTCCCCGCCTCTGTCATTGATGTGAAGCCTCACAATGGCAACGGAGATTTTTATCGTTTGCAATAAGTTTAGCAACGGGCATAATATATAACCGTTGCCTTTAGTCTTTACATCAGATACGGAGATTAGTTTTTGACCGTTTGTAATGAGGGCTAAAGGAAACAAAAAAAGCCGGTGACGCCTGCTGCACCGTCGACGGAGCCCTGTGGTTCCTGCTTGACGGCCGCCGGTTCTTCACCTTCCTCTTCGCCCAGCTTCATTGCGTGGTCTTCTTCTACCTATTTAGTACTGCACAAAAGTCTTGCTCCTGGAGGCGCCGGCTTCAGTGGACCGTGTGGACGGAGCCCCGCTCCTACGTCTTCACGGCCTCCGCATAGTCTCCAGGTTTCCTCCTCGCTCTAAAGGAGATGAAAAAAATCAAAATGTAAGCTCCTTCATCTCTATACACAAGACATATGCTTCTTCATCGGCATTACAGAAAATATAGAACTAATTACAACTAGAACATAGACTAAACAATGCCTCGTATATAGGTAGATTGGACACACAAATTTCAGGGATGGAGCAAGCGAGCCAAGTAGGATGCATAAGATCGATGTGTATTTGTGCATATCACAAGGATCACTAGCGCCACCCCCGGATCACACGGTGTCACTTAATTTTAATCATCGGCATAACAGAAACAAAGCTAAAATCAGAGCAAATGCCTACTAAAAACAGAGAAAATACATGGATAAACAATTAGCTACTTACAACTAGAAAACAGCTAAAATCTATATGTAAACAATGCCTACTAAAAACAGAGCAAATCTATGGATAAACAATTAGCTACTTACAACTAGAAAACAGCTAAAATCTATGTGTAAACAATGCCTACTAAAAATAGAGCAAATCAATGGATAAACAATTAGCTACTTACAACTAGAAAACAGCTAAAATCTATGTGTAAACAATGCCTACTAAAAACAGAGCAAATCTATGGATAAACAATTAGCTACTTACAACTAGAAAACAGCTAAAATCTATGTGTAAACAATGCCTACTAAAAACAGAGCAAATCTATGGATAAACAATTAGCTACTTACAACTAGAAAACAGCTAAAATCTATGTGTAAACAATGCCTACTAAAAACAGAGCAAATCTATGGATAAACAATTAGCTACTTACAACTAGAAAACAGCTAAAATCTATGTGTAAACAATGCCTACTAAAAACAGAGCAAATCTATGGATAAACAATTAGCTACTTACAACTAGAAAACGAGCTAAAATCTATGTGTAAACAATGCCTACTAAAAAACAGAGCAAATCTATGGATAAACAATTAGCTACTTACAAATAGAAAACAACTATTCTACTGAACTGGGGTCTTACATTAGGCGAGGCGGGATCGCTTAGCGTCGCCGCCGGCGACGGAGCTAGCGCCGGCCTCCCCTGGCGGCGCCTTGCCCTCGCCGTGGACCAAAGAGAGGGTTATGGCGGCCCGGAGGTCAGACTGGTAGACCGCCTCCTCGGCGCGTTCGACCTGGGTCGACGCCTCGGAGAGGAGGACCACCGCCTCCAGATCGGCCTCGCCCTGACGACGCTTGGCGTCCTCGCGCTCGAAATCGGCACGGGAGAGTTGGCAAGCGATCTCCAGATCACGATCCTCCTCCTCTTCCTCTTCCTCTTCCTCTTCCTCTTCCTCTTCCTCCTCGTCGGAGGACGAGGAGGAGGAGGAGGAAGACGGATGGCGGCCGGGGTACATCGCCTGGCGGATCTAGCGGTAGCTGCAATGGTGGCCAAATGAGCGGGTGCGGCCAGAGCCTTCGCCGTGCGGACGAGCGCCAAGGCTGCGGGACCGGCCGCGGGGCCGGATCGGCGGCGGCCTGTTCCGCAAGCTCGTCCCGCAACACCAGCTGACGCTGCTGCCTGAAGGCCCGGAGGTGGGGCGGCCACGGCCGCGGCCGCGGCCACGGCCGCGATGGCCGGATCTACCAGCGCCGACGGTGGAAGCCATGCGAGAGAGTGGAGAGAGAGGAGACTGTGCGGCGGCTAGGGTTGGAAGTGAGACAGTGAGAGTGAGAGTGAAGGGCATAGTAGGTTCTTATAGGCCGGCTGTCGGGCTGCTTCTAATGGCAACGAAGATTACGAAACTGTCCGTGTGCGATGAGCACACATCGGTAACGGAGTTAAACCAAACTCCGTTGCCAACATATATTCCACTATTCACCCTTGCCTTTGTTGTGGGCCTGCTTTACGGCCCAGTGCGGGCACGCGGGGGATGTCGCGCGATTTACCGTCGCCTAACTCCTGCTGTTGCCATAGAGGGGTATCCGATGTGTCGTTCTATACTAGTGGTGGGCCCTGCCGTGGAGCGTGCTGAGGAGGCTGAGCACCACGTACAGGCGGCACGGGTCTTGACACAGCAGCGGGAGCGCATGTTCAAGTGCTTGGTGACTCGGGGGAATACTCTCGCGGCGAACCTGGGAGTGGAGGCCCCTGCGGTTCCCGTCCAGGGAACGCCGATGCTGCCACGTATCTCGCCTACTTCGACCAGCTCTTCACCACGCTCGAGGGCCCTGTGGCGGAGATGGGCGACGTTGTTGATGAGGAGTGCCGCAAGCTCTTGACGGTGGCGATCGATCGCGTCTTCGCCAACCTTCAGCGTCTTCATCCCGGCTTCGACTTCGAGTCCGTGACCAAGCCTGTCGAGGCGGACCAAGCCCTGGACCTCTCCAACTTGGTTCGGGAAGAAGTCAACGATTACGTCGACCGCTTCAAGAGGGTTGAGGCGGAGCAGGCTACCGAGGAGGCGGAAGAAGGCGCCGAAGAAGAAACTGAGGAGGAGGCTGAGGAGGACGGTGACGGCGATGCCCCTGCCTAGGTTGCTCCTGCAACAAGACGCGCTTGAGGCGCAGTTATCTTTGTTTTAAGACTTGTCTCATTTCATTCTGGTTTGTAAGACACTTTAACGTGTGCTACTATGTGTGTGTCCCTCGTTGGGCCTTTTATCCATGTTCCATGTCTTTTTTCGCTCTACGTCGTCAGGACCCATCTCCTTGCGCTATGACTCCACCACTGCGGTATGCCGGAGCTTTGACTCGGCAAGGCCGGGGGTGTTTAAGGCTTAGAGAGGTAAGGGCTCTCGAGTCGCGATGCTCGAGGGCCCCCCTTTGACGCACAAGCAGTCCATGAAGTGTGAGGAAAAAAACCCGCTCGAGGGACGACAGATACTTGTGAGAGAGAGGAAAGACTCCTGAGGCGTGAGCGCTGGACTTAGCTTTGCGAGACTTTGGCCTCGTAGAGGGCATTGGTTTCCCTGATGGTGCGCTTTCCTCTTGAGGCCGGAGCGTGGCTTCACGAGCTTGGGGGGACTCTTGTTCCCTGTATTGGTTAGAGAGGCAAACCCAAAGCAAGTACATGGTAGTAAAACTCATGCGCGCTTATAGGTTTCCTCATGAGTATCTCGCGAGGAGAGTAAGCACCAAGGTCCTTTGGTGAGGTGGCGTGTTTGGGAGCAAGCCCTTGGGCCAGAGCTCTTGGTGAGGTAACAAGCGTGAGAGCGTGCTCACGTGTTAGAGCTCGGATCCTTTGGATTTTGCGGTGCTGCTGGGGTGCTCTCGAGGCACAGTCACCGTACTCAGCCCCCGCTCGCGAGGTGCGCATGGGGAAAATATGAGCGCGAATGAACTAAAATGATGAAAAGTAAAACTCACCACCAAAATATTACACAGCGGCGCCTCAGCGCAATGTTTCATTGAGAAACGAATTGGTTCATTACACTTGGTATCCCAAGATAAAGTTTTCCATGTCGAGGCATGGGGACCACATTCAGTGGCTGAGACTCTTCACGGCCTGCGGCGGCACGTTATGGGAGCTCGGAGGGGCTGGCCCTTGGGAGAGAAGCTTTTGTGAAGCTTGGAGGTGAAGTTGTGTGCTTCCCTCTAGAGACAAAAAATGTCTGGCGTGACTATGATCACGGGTTGAACTTGCGTAGATGCGCGATGTTCCATGGATTCTTGACCGGGATGCCGTCCTCCATTTCGAGGCGTACCGCGCCGGGCCTGGCGATGTGTGCGACCCTGTAGGGGCCTTCCCACATGGGCGAGAGCTTGTGGAGACCTTCCCTGGAGAGGATTCTCCTGAGGACGAGGTCGCCTGTCTCCAGAGTGCGTGGGCGTATGTGGCGGCTGTGGTAGCGTCGCAGGTCTGCTGGTACTTTGTCGCCCTGAGGGCGGCACGGCGGCGTAGTCCGCGAGGAGCAGCAGGTCGTTGTTGTGGAGGTCTTCCTGATCATCCTCATTGAAGGCAAGGACCCGTGGGGATCCATGCTTGATCTCTGTGGGAGGACTGCTTCAGCTCCATACACGAGGGCAAATGGCGTCTCGCCAGTGGGCTTCGTGGGGTTCGTGTGGATGGACCAGAGCACGGACGGGAGCTCGTCTATCCAGCCCTTGCCATAGCCCTTGAGGCGGTTGAAGCTTCTTGTCTTGAGGCCCTTGAGGACCTCAGCATTTGCTCGCTCGGCTTGACCGTTGCTCTGTGGGTGAGACACCGAGGCGAAGCAGAGCTTGGTGCCAAGGCTCTCGCAGTAGGCCCTGAAGATGCCGCTGGTGAACTGTGAGCCATTGTCGGTGATGATGCGATTTGGCACACCAAAACGGCAGACCAGGCCTCTGATGAATTTTACTGCTGATCTGGCCGGTATGCTGCGCACCGCTTCAACCTCTGACCATTTGGTGAACTTGTCGATGGCCACGAAGAGGAAGCGGTAGCCCCCTTGCGATCTCGGGAAGGGGCCCAAGATGTCTAGCCCCCAGACCGCGAAAGGCCAGGAGAGCGGGATGGTTTGGAGTCCCAGTGCGGGCTGATGGACTTGCTTGGCGTGGAACTGGCACGCATCGCAAGACCGGACGATGGTGGTAGCATCTTGAAGCACTTGGGGCCAGTAGAATCCGCTCCTGAAGACCTTGCCGGCAAGGGTGCGCGCAGAGGAATGGTGGCCACACTCTCCGCTGTGAATGTCTCTGATCAGCATGCGGCCTTCCTCGGGGGGACGCACTTGAGTGCAATTCCATTTGGGCGCTTGCGGTACAGGTCTCCCTCGAGGATGTAGTATGACTTGGCTTGTCGAGCAACTCGTTCCGCCTCCGCGTCTTCCTCGGGGGACTCCCTTCAACAAGTAGTCCTTGAGTTCGTCGACCCAGCCTGTTTCTTGATGCACCATAGCCAGCAGCAGACGCTCCCCTGAGGATGGACCGCAGTTGGGTGCTCCACCTATAGGAGGTGGTGGGAGTACTTCGTCTGTGCTTGTGGCTGCTGCTTCTTGTGGCTGCTTTATGGACGCCTTGGAGAGTCTCTCCTAAAAAACGCCGGCCGGTTGGGCCTGCCTTCGTGATGCTCACTTGGCGATGTCATCTGCCTCCTGGTTCTCCTTCCGCGGGATGTGCATGAGTTCCATACCTCTGAAGTGCTTCTCGAACTTGCGGACCTCTTCAAGGTAGGCGGCCATGTGGTCGTCTTTAGGCGTGTAGCTTTGTTGGAGAAGTTAACCAGGAGCTGGGAATCACCCTTTATGAGTAAGTGCTTGACGCCGAGGGCATTGCAGCTCTGAGCCCGGCGAGGAGGCCTTCATACTCGGCGATATTGTTGGAGATCTTGTCTATTGTGAAGCACAACTGGACGCGTAGTAGAGCTTGTCGCCTTTTGGTGAGGTCAGGACAACGCCAGCCCCACCATTGCGGCAGGCAAAAGCTCCGTCGAAGTGCATGGTCCAGTGGCTTGGCATTGTATCTCCAGACGGTGCGGTTTCTTCTCACGAGGCTCTTCAGGAGTTGGGTCTGTCCACTCGGCGACGAAATCCGCCAGCGCTCTTCCTTTTATAACTCTTGTGGTGTCGAAGCGCAAGTTGAATGGTTGCAGCTCGATGTTCCACCCTGCGACGCGGTCGTGGCGTTGGGGTTGCGCAGGATTTGCTCCAGGGGGAACGACGTGACCACCGTGATGGGGTGGCCCTGGAAGTAGTGGCGTAGCTTCCTGGAGGCGATGAGGAGCGCAAGGAGGAGCTTCTGCTGCACTGGGTAACGCTCGCGAGCATCTCGCAGTACAGTACTGACGAAGTAGACAGGATGCTCGACGAGGGTCGTCGATGGTGCTGCAGCGTCGGCTCCCTCGAGAGACTCCTCAGGACCTTTGGCGAGGTTTTCCTGTGGAGGAGTCTCGGCAGGGGTGCTTGTAGTAGACTCGACTTGAGGCTGTGGGTCTGGCACTGGGTCTGGAGAGACTATTTCCTTGTCGGGAGGTTCTGGACTTGGTGTGGCGTGCTTTTCTTGGGGAGGCTGGCTCTTCTCTTTCCACCACCAGGACGGCGCTTGCGGTTTGTGGAGTGGCTGCTAGGTACAGCTTCAGATGCTCGCCTGTCCTGGGGGCTACCATGACTGGTGAGCTAGCCAAGTATTTCTTCAGGTCCTCAAATGCTTTGTCTGCTCTGGAGTCCACTTGAAGGTGCCGGATTCTTCATGATCTTGAAAAAGGCAAGGCTCTCTCGCCGAACTTGGAGATGAAGCGGCCTAAGCTGGCCATGCATCCTGCTAGGCGCTGCATGTCCTTGAGGCGGCGAGGTGGCTGCATGTCTTCTATGGCCTTGATCTTGTCAGGGTTTGCTTCTATGCCACGGTGGGACACGAGGAACCCGAGGAGCTTGCCTGATGGCACCCCGAAGACGCACTTGGCGGGGTTTAACTTGATGTTCACCTTGCGCAGGCTGGCGAAGGTTTCCTCGAGATCCTTCAAGAGAGTGTCTCCCTCGCGAGACTTGACCACGATGTCGTCACATAAGCTTCTGCATTTCTTCCCATCTGAGCCCCCAAGGCGATCCTCATGAGCCTCTGGAAGGTGGCGCCGGCATTCTTCAGGCCAAAGGGCATGCAAGTGTAGCAATACACACCACAAGGGGTGAGAAATGCTGTTTCTCCTCGTCTTCCTTGGCCATCTTGATCTGGTGGTAGCCTGAGAAGGCATCCAGGAAACAGAGAGATCACAGCCGGCGGTGGAGTCCACAATCTGGTCTATCCTTGGCATGGGGTATGGATCCTTGGGGCAGGCCTTGTTCACGTCTGTGTAGTCGATGCAGAGCCGGCCTCCTCCATTGGGTTTTGGGACAACCACACCGTTGGAGAGCCAAGTGGGGTGGGCAACTTCTCGAATGATGTCTGCTGCTTTCAGCTTCTCTACTTCTTTGATGATGAACGCTTGCTTCTCGGGGGCTTGTTTCCGCGCTTTCTGCTTTACAGGGCGTGCGTTTGGACACACGGCTAAGTGGTGCTCGATCACCTCCCTTGGTACACCGGACATTTCTGACGGAGTCCATGCGAACATGTCAGAATTTGCCCGAAGGAAGGCGACGAGCGCGCTTTCCTATTTGGGAGGCAAGCCAGCGCCTATGGTGACGCTAGCCCCCGAGCCCTCAGCCCCCGAGCCACTGGTGCTCAGCGACACCTTCTTTGTAGATGCTTGCTCTTGAGAGAACAGCTGCTTCTTCTTCTTGGGCCTCTCGAGAGGCTCCATGTCCTCGTCAGCGGGGAATGCCATGGCAGCGCCTTGTAGGCGATCTCGACAGCGCGCGTGGCGTCCTGTACGTGACCATATGGTGATGGTGCCACCGCTGCCAGGGATCTTGACCATGTTGTAGGCGTGGTGCGTGACGGCCATGAACTTCGCGAGGGCGGGGTAGCCGAGGATGGCGTTGTAGGGCAGGCCAATGTGCGCGACGTCGAAGTCAATTAGCTCGGTGCGGTAGTTCTCTGCGTGCCGAAGGTGACCGCGAGCCTCACTTGCCCCAGAGGCGAGATTGAGCCACTGGTGACCCCGGTGAAGGGCCTGGAGGGCATAAGCCACTCGTAGGGCACTTGAAGCGTCTCGAAGGTCTCGACAGAGATGACGTTCAGGCCTGCACCCCCATCAATGAGCGTCTTGCCGACGGCGATGTTGTTGATGGTGGGGGTGCACACCAACGGGAGGGTGCCCACAGTCTTGGTCGACTTGGGGTGATCTTTGGCGTCGAAGGCGATGGTGTACTGGACCACTTGAGGGGCGGACGTCTCGACCCCGGGAAGCGCTGCATTGAGCTCGCGAGCGAACTGCTTGAACTGATTGTTGGACTTGGGCGCTTGGGATCCGCCGAGGATGCATGCCATACCCTTAGGGGCCTGGTAACCTCCGGCTCTTCGTCGGGGAGGTTGTTGTTTTTCTCGGCGGCATTCGCCTGAGTCCCCTGCGGCCTCTGGTAGTTGCCTTTACGTCCGCCCTTGCGGTAACCACGGCCTCTGCCGCGGCTACCGCTGCCTTCTTCTCGCGCTTCTTGCTCAGCTGCTTGAGGTCGAAGCAGTTCTCTGTCGCATGGCCGCGCCTGTTGTGGTAGATGCAGAACGGGCGGTTGTCCACCTTTTTCTCGCCAGCCTCGGGAGTCCTCGCGAACGTGCTTGGCGTCGGGCTCGGCCGCCAGAACAGCGGTAGGCTTGCGCTTTTCTCGTCACGCCTCTTCTGGGTCTTGGATCCCTCGACAGGCGTCTGCTGAGCCCACCTTGACGAAGAGAGGCCTTCTTCTGCCTTGGCGCACTTGTCTGCGATGTCGAAGAGCTTCACCACAGGAGAGGGTATCGTGGATGCCGAGCTTCTCGAGCATCCTGTGGTTGGTGACGCCCTCTCTGAAGGCCGCAATGACGTGCGAGTCCGGGATGTTCGGGATCTTGTTGCGGACTTGGCTGAAGCGCTGGATGTACCTGCGGGGTCTCGCCAGGCTTCTGGCGCACAGCGCGCAGGTCGTTGTAGGTGAGGGCGCGCTCGTATGCCCTTGAAGTTTGCAACGAACTGCTGGCAGAGCTCCTCCCACGAGTCAGGAGTCCTCGGGAAGGTTCAGGAGCCACGACAAGGCAGATCCTTGAGAGGTGGGAGAACCAGTTGGCCATGACCTTGTCGTCTCCCCCCGCAGCCTGGATGGAGGTGGTGTAGAGCTGCAGGAACTCGATGGGGTTGTTCGTGCCGTCGTAGCCCTTGGGTAGGTCAGGCCTGAACTTCTGTGGCCAGACGACGCGACGCAGGCTGCGGGTGAAGGCGCGCATCCTGTGGCGTACGAGGCAACGCCGCCCTGAAGAGCTCGCGGTTCTGTCGCCCGCCTGGCCGATTTCCTCGACGATGCGCTTCTGGAGGTCCTTCTGGCGCTCCATTTCCACCCGCGCGTCTGGAGGGTCCGCTGCACGATTTGGCAATCGCGCGGCGAAGACGCGTGGGAGGCGGCCTTGTGGGCCGCAGCCGGAGGCGGTCCTGGCGGCGGCGGCGGGTGCGCCATGCGCGGCAGTCCCTGCGCGCCGGAGTTGTGGTGCACCAGAGAGCGCGACGTCGCCGGAGCTGCGCGCGGCGCAGCCGCGATGTCGACGAGGTGCTGGAGGCGGCCGAGCCAGTTGTCGTGCGCCTCGGTGGGGCGGTAGCGGAAGAGCTCCGCGGCCATGAGCAGCGCGGTGTTCGGACTGGGCGCTGGACGCCCAAGAGTGGAGGCGCTGTGGCGCTGGGACGGATGCGAGGACTCAGCGTCCTCGCCGTGCCCGTGGTCGACGTCTTCGTCGTAGCGGTCGTCGTGGTGGCCGTCGGCGTCCTCGGGGTGCTCCACACGCGGCTCAGCGGTGTTGCGCCCCGAGCGCGGCTGGCACGGGACGGCCGCGGGGTTGGTGGTGTTGGCAGCGGGCTCGGTGGTGCCCTGCCTGACGCCCGCCGGTGGCGCGAGCTGCGCGAGTGTCCGCCATGGTGCAGAGGTCGTGAAGGTTGAAGACGCGCCTCAGCCCCCTACCTGGCGCGCCAATTGTCGGAGAATGACTCCCACGAAACAGGGATGGTCAAGCTCACGAAGAGAGTTCGTGTAAGGGGCTGAACACGTTGGTCAAACAACCCTCAACCTGCACGGCGACGGTGCTCGTCGAGCATGAGGAGGGACATCACGACAGAGATGAACACCAGCCCGTACCCAGGTTCACGGCCCTCGTGTGGAGGTAAAACCGCTACTCCTGCTTGTCTGTATTGCACTGCTATGGAGGTCACAGTACAACGCTTGCCGAGGGCTCACTTTTGGCAATGGTGCACAAGGAAGGGGAAGCGCTGGTCTTCTTCTTCCTTGCGCGTAGGTTGCTAAGTAGCTGGAAATGCGATCCCTTGCTACGGTGGAGCACCGCCTCCTTTTATAGTGCCCCCGGGCCTCTTCCCTGCTTGCACGCGCGGAAGGGCTACCACATGGCGACAGAAGAGGAGCACGGTGCACCGCAGCCCAGCTGTCCATGGACGCGTCCATGGGCGTAAAGCTGATGCCTGTGGCAGAGACACCACCGTCCATGCAGGACGGCCAGCTGGGGCTGCAGAGGAACGTGGGGGTGCCCACGACGTCGGCCGTGGAGCGTAGCGCCGGCCGTCCCCTTATCACCAAAGAGGAAAACCTTGTAGTTCCGGTGCGCATGGCGCAGCTTTGTTGACTCCTTTAATCACCAAAAATGCAACTGCGGCGGCGTCGTCACCGCGCGCAGAGGCCACGTCACGCTGGGCCGCTGCAGAGCCCATGTGCGCACTGCAGAGGTTGCTTTGCAGCGAAGGAATCCCACGAGGGCTGGGTTGCCCTGTGGAGGATTCGCATTTACCTCTCTTCAGGAAATCTCCTTGAAGAGGGGCAGCAGTGAGGAGGGCCTCCGCAGGCCTCTGCTGCCTCCTAAGCCCTCGCGAGGCGATTTGCCTCGCGGGTCTCTCCAAGCCGTAGGCTTG